>JASSUY010019545.1:0-98057 GCA_032466535.1 Forpus xanthops | reverse complement strand
AATAAGCTGTGTTGTTATAAGCAAAACATTTGTAGCCATGAGGGTGGTTTGCTGTGTATATTACAATGAAGTATGCTGGTGTGCAGTAAGCTGATTCTGTGTTTCTGCCGTTCCACATGCTGTGTTTCTGGATGTCTTTCTGTGCCATTGTCAGTTTGTTGAGACATGCCCCAAAATAATCAAGACTAGTGTGGAGTTAGGGATGTTTGACTGAAAGAGTTTAAGTACTGAACCTGAAATGAGGGGAAAAAACCTTATTTGCTTAAAAAGCCCGACTCCAGATTTTGTCATGATTGGATAGCTGTGGATGTTTCCAGCTGGAACATTTTGCTGTTGGGAGGTTCAGCCCCAGTTCCTTCCTTTGGCAGCAAGGAGAGCCTGACTGCAGTGTCTTAGGACGTAGTTGGGTAGCTATACCAACGCTGTCATAACTAAGGAAAAAGTCTTTCAGGAGTTTATTTGAATTTTTGACTAATTTTAAACAGTTTGGTGTTTGTGTACGCCTTGGGGTTGCTTTCCTCTGTTTGGAGATGGTGAATTGGTGGGAGGGAAAGAATTCATGAATAAAGTGTAATGTTTGTGGCAAGTGCTCTATTTTCAATCTTATACTTAAAAAGGAATTGGAAATTAAAGTCCTTGGCAAGATATACAAAACTTATTCAGTGAGTGTAAGTAAATCTGCAACAGAGGGGAGAGCTGCACAGAGTGAAGGATTTTGTGTTTTTCTGATGAACAGAATAAGGTTTGATGAATCTTATGACGAGATCAAGTTATCATTCTTGCTTTCTCTGAATAATGTATTTTGGTTTGATTAACTCTTCCCCTGGATCCTTTTCAGTCTTGCATCAAAACGGTCTTCTTCCAGAACTGATTGCTTTGTGTCTGAATAGCCAGCTTTTAACCTGTTCCTTAAAAACAAAACAAAATGACCTTTATTAAGGAGAAATTGACTAATTACTTCCTTAATTGAGCCTTTCTTGGGTGATAATTTTTCTCTGAATGCATGTCACTTAGACCAAGGTAGGCAGTTTGTTTAAGAATAAAAATGTAAATAATATTAGTGAGTGCAGTGCAGCTGCTTTAAGTTCAGGTGACTGACACATTCTGCAGATGGAGTGCCAGGAAACAAAATGTGGTGCAAATATTGATCCCGCTAATAGTGTGCTGAATGATGACATTATAATTCTATCAGATGCACTCTCTGTCATGAGCATCGTTTTGGTTTCATTTTAGCTTGACATTTAACTTTTTCTTTTAATAAAATCCGAATAAACATGAAAGCGTTTGATTTGTTAAAATATGTCTTTCTAATCTCTACATGAAAACATTTGCTTTGGCAGTCAAGGTACCAGACGCTATAATATTTCACATGCAATCTTTATTATTAGCTTTGTTGTTCAATGATATGTCAGGCCTGGTATGTCACAGGAACAGGAAAGCTGAGGAATATAAATTGGTACTATGTCCTGGAGTCATTTTAAGCCATTGTATTTAACATATGTGACATGTCTGAGTTAGCTAGTGATTGAATTAAAGTTTATGATTGACACAGAATGCTCTGTTGTGACAGTGCTCAGGGCCTGCTACATAGAGCAACATGTGTAGTCATACAGGAATGTCAACTTCCAGCAGTTTTTAGTTTTTTGGGTTTTTTTAATATATTTGGTACTTTAAAATATTTTAAAAAGGAAAATGAAATCTAAAAATGTGTGTGGCTTTTATTTATAGCTGCTTCTGGCTGTTACTCTGTTTCTAAAGCCCCATGGCCAGTGAGTTTTCTTCAGGTGCACATACAACGTTTTCCTAGTGAGAATATACCAGTAGATACCCAGCAGTATCCAGGATCCACCACTCATACTGTGATCGGGTTTTAAATGAGGAGCTAGAGACTTCTATATAAAATAAAACTGTATGCAGATAGGACATGTGTGAGCAGATTTAGCTTGAGGTCATCAATATGTGATTGTGTACACAAGACTCTGCCAGAAGTATTGCATATGCTTTATGACTGGAGTGTTAACGTAAAGAGTACCTGCAGTATTTTCTGTGTTTTATGAACTGGGCTTGAATAACACTAAATGTATCCTCCTTCAAATTAAACCTATCACTTCCGTGTCACAAGTTCTGATTCATGATTAATTTTAAACTTGGTTTAATTTTGGGAAGAAATCTTAAGCCTGAAACATTGAACTTTTTCCTTTTCTGATTTCCAATCTGATTGGAATGACTTTTCAATTAATTTCTTGATTTTTAATCTGGGTTATTAGACAAGATTATTCTACCAACTACATTCATGCTGACTTGTATTATAACTGCATTTAAGATAAACTGGATCTTGAGATTGCTGACTCCAGGAAAAATGTATGATTTGTTATGCCACAGCATATTTAATCTGTGTTTAAAATGTGGCTGTTATCTGTATGTGCTAGTACTTTGTGAACTGATTTACTGTACCACCACCATGATTTGCTACAGAATGTCAAGCAAGTGTGTACACAAATGTTGATAAGTTTATCTTTTGGATATTTTGTGTGTCATCTGTCTCTGCCATTTATGTTTGCACTCAGATTCTGGCCATTAACCGAGGGGAAAATCTGAAGATCCTGACAGTGAAGGTCAACATTCCTGACGGGGTGAAGAATGAATTCTGTTGGTGGTGTGTCAATGAAAGGTCTGCATGGATACATATTCTTACAGAAGTCTTTTCTTTTTTCTCTCTGTAGGCAGCTGCATGCTGAAATGTACCTCACATCTCCTTATATTAAGAGAACAATTTAAATGAATGTTTAATAAATTAGGTGAAATTATCAAGTGCATGATTTGTACCCTGTATTTCCATCTGCTGTAGCATTATGCTGAACAGATCATGCCTTTGGCTGTATTTAGGGAGTTCTGGCACCATTCTTCAAGCAATTGAGTTTTAAAAAAGGATTTGCAAAGGCTGATGAAATGTGAATATGTTTTCAAATTGTAATATGCAGCGCATCCAGTAGCGTCTACTGAAAGGAATTTGTAGACTCCAATAGAATATACTTCTAACTTCCAAAACTGACTTAATATGCCTGATTACAATAATTGAAGAGGGCTACCTCAGATATTGGATCAGTAAAGTACCAACTTCGGGTTTCACTGAAGTGAATGATGCTCTGACTTGCCTTTTGATCTCTGGTTAAGTTAGAAAACTGGGTTCTAAATTTTACCTGTTTCTTTCATTTCTTACTGATTTGCTCTTACAAGTTGCTTTTTCTGAGTCTGTGGTGAAACGTTTAGTGTTGTATAACTGATCATTTTTTGCAAACATTTAGGTTAAATATGTGTTGCCTTGTTCATTATCTCTATCAGTGTTTTTCTTGGAAACTGCACTTTAATGTTCTCTGAAGACTACTGTGATTTAGACTGTGCATCTTTTTGCATGTATAAAAGGCAGGTTTCTCTTTCTCACTAGTTTGGGATATTGGACATTGTTCTGAGGGTGCCTTAAGGACTCCTACCTTTGTGTCCTAGGAGTGAATAACAAAAAGGAGGAAAAGACATAGTAAAAGATGCATTTATTTAATGTATAAAATTGTATATTCTGATACTGCTTTAGCATATGTTTATCTTCCATATCAAGTCCAAAAAAGGGAGATGGTAGAAATATTCCTTTTCATTGTAGAAAATTTCAAGTTCTGCTTCCAACATGAAAGTCTCTGAAAGTGTTAAAATGTTGTTTGGCTAGATAAGATGATATCATCTAGGACTATTTGTAAGTAACTTTTACTTTCTTTTCTGAAAGGTATTAGGATGTATGAACACACCTACATTTCATTCTGGTTTTAATACCTGTAACTGACATTCTGTCCTTTCCCCCTGGGCTGTATATTCTGTAGGCAGAACCTATCTGTCAGTCTTGCTTTTACTGCATCTGTGACAGAATTTGGAAGCAGTGTGAGCCACAGATAATGGAACAGCTTGTCACTGCTACACAAATAAAACTGGGATGTGTATTGAGATATTTTTGGTTGGTTACACTTTTGTGAGTCATCCCAAGATAAAAAGAGCATTGACTTTGGAAATGGAACTACTAATTAATATTTAGCATTCGTAAGGCTATATATGCTTATGGCTTTTACTGTTTAAGGACAATTTCTCCACCTTCAGAAAACTTTTGAAGCTATGATTTTAGTAGGAATTGGTGCATTAGCATCTAGGACAGATTGTGGTATTCCTCATTAGGCTGACTTGTCACCAAACTGACAAGTAGTAAATGTGTATTCTGCCCTGCAAGCTTGAAAGTGACTGGCCAAGGAAGGGACTTGCATTATTTTCTCATTTACTGGTGGGAGCAGAAGCTTTGGAACTTCTGTTTCAGGCAAGGAGTTCAGAACTTTGCAAACATATTAACTGATTCTCTGAAGGTCACACATAAAATCAGTTGCTGAACCAGAAATGCCACCTTGCTGCAGTGTTTGGCAAGCTGCAAAACAATATCACCTACTGTATGTTGAATTAGTAGCAAATATGCAGATCTTCATGTTCTTCTAAAGCCAGTTTTTTTGACATTAAATGCTCCTGCAGTGGAAAGTGGATTTGGAAGGCTGGAGTTCTTCATCATTGCATTGAGCTCTATGTAAATGCACTCTAAGGTTACTGTATTTTCCTTGCGAGTTCAGAATATTTATTGGCCTGTGGAAGCATCTGTATTTCCTGGAAATTTTCATTTGTGTTGAAAATGTAGGAAGATCCTTATGCCTGTCCCTATGGGTTGTCATCTTTTTCCCCAGAAAATAGCATTTCTGTGGTTTGACAGCGAGCCTAGCTCCGTTAACACTAGAACTGCACCGGTCCCAAAGACTTGATTGTGAAGTGGGATGTGGAAAAAGGGTCAGTGGGAAACATCTGGAGAGGGGCTGCTTAGCTGGCTTTGAATGTAAAGACAATATGAAGATGTTCTTTTGGAAGGTGTGAGAGTTTGTTCCAAAAGGGGATTACAGCCTTGAGAATCAAGTTTGCTGTTTGATAATATTTTTTTTGGTTTCCAGGCAATAGAATAATAGAATGTTGCCTAAGTAGTTCTTACTTACATATAGGCAGTAATAAAAATACCTGCTGTGATAACCTATTAGCAGAGGAAAGGTTTGCTAACTAGCTTTAATGGATGGAAGAGAGGGGGAAACAGCTGCCAGGTTTCCAAATTGATTCTTATTTGTGCTGAGGATACTTTCTGGAGGAGTATAGTCATACTTACCACCTGTAAAAACTTCACGGTGATAGTGTTGGATGGCAATAAGAGGGTTTAAAGCCTTTGCCAGTTTTATATAGGTATGGAAAGAGTCTCTAGTTACAAATAAGCAGAATAGAGCTATTTGCAAAAGCTCTTAGCAAAGTGGTGAGGTCATGTGGCTAAGCTCTCTCAACTCCGTATGTTGTAAAACTAAATGGTAAGTTTAATTCTGCTCCCACATCTGTCTGCGTTAATGCAGTGCTGTCTTATCACGCGTTTCCCAACCACTTTATGCACAAACACTTGGAAAAGCTGTTTCAGGGAAGTGTAGATCCCTTCAAACACCTGAAAAGCTCTCTGGGTAGGAGCAATTAAGGATTCTTAGTGCTTCTGAGTGAGTGCAAATAAACCAAGTAAAAAGTAAACCCTGTGTTTGCCTGGGTCTGCACCTGGACTCATTATCAAATGGGCATAGTTGTGTCATGCTGCATTTAAAACAAATGGAGTTGTGTCTGTTCAAGGGCTTTCTTCCCCCCTCCAGTAATGTTGCCCAAACCAAAAAGATCTTTGCAATAAATATCTAGGATCTATGTTCTGGGGAGCTTTTAAACCGGAGTGTACTTTTGGACAAAATTTGAAGTAATTATCATTACGCATACGACCACTGTGCCTTAGGAAAGGCAGCGCTTCAATGAGTTTGGCATAGAAAAAACTGGGAAATAATCTTGTGTTTGATATAGTTTATTTCATTTTTCTTTCTTCCATGATATTACTTATATATTTAATATATATATATATATCAGCAATAGGCAAAAGAAAAATTGTTTGCAAATTGCTCGGGGTTTGTTGTTTAAAGATGACTGCAAAATTAATAGATTTCCTTTTGAGTTTGAAGGGAGATACTTAAAGCATTCCTAGTGAAACTTAAGTTGGGTTTCCTCAGTTGATGTTGGCTTAGCTCTCTTCTGCCTGGACACAGTTGCTTTGCATGAGTAGCTCTGCAAAGGATGCGTCCTCTCGGAGAATGTTCAGTCATTTTGTGTATTAAAAATAGTGCAACCCTAATAGTAATGTGGAACCAAGTTCTTAAATTGTGATAAGCTTTGAAATCTCCAAGTGAAAAGTAAATTTTGTTATATTTTGTTTAAAACATAAAATGTGATTACATTGTAATACTTAATAAAATATAGACCTTGTCCCTTGACTGATAGTAGAACCATGAGCATTCATTCATATTTGAAGCTATGATTTCATTGCCTAGTTGCTATAGTAATTCTGTAGTTTATAGGGCATTGCAGTAATGTCTTTTTTACTTTGAGAATTCTCTTTTTATCTGATTTTTTGCATATGTTCTGTAAAAATTTTCTTTCTTTTTTTTTCCCCTAATCTTTTGTAGATGGAGACCAAAGCAATTTTTAAGGCCAGAATTAATGAGGATTCTACGGAATTCAGTAGAGGATGCGTATAAACGCCTTATATATCCTCTCCTTTGTAGAGAATTCAGGTAAGCCAGGGTGAATGTGTGCTTTCATGCTACCAATTTCTTAACAATTCCCTCCCTAATTTTTATTAGGGTATCTTTTACCCATTTGAAAATGTCAACATGTTTTTAATCCTCTGTGCTTACAGATGAACTGTGTAGTCTTGCTTCTGTACATGTAATTTGTGACCCCATCCAGTTTAGGCTACAATTGAGAAATTGTCTTTCTGAGAAGACATTTTACATGCTTATATATTTGTTACTTATACATTTATCTAATTAAATACAGTTTAGATCTACATTGTTGTGGTAGTTGCATCTTTATCCTCATGTTAGCATAAACCATTATGACTCTAAGTTTTCCCAGCATCTCTGTGACACATCAGTAGTGCTGTCAGTGATGCTGTTCTGACTCTTCTTTTAGCTCTCTGAAAGAAATTGGCAAACTAATTGTTGTGGTTGGAAGTGTCCCTCATGTTTTTTTTATCTGCACTTTTTGGTGAACAGATTAGTCATAGTGTTGGCCTGGTGACATTTTGTGGGTATTGTGATGGCTCTAGAGAATTCAGTAAACCTAACACTGGTCATACTGTATTAATGATGTTGTCAAAGTGTCACTGGTAAGATCTGTAATATTGTTTTCAACTTAAAGGAAATTTAAATCATAGTGTCAAAGTCACATTAATTAAATAGGATATTTTCATGGTGTAGTATAGGGGTTTACCACACGATTCAATTGATTTAATATGTCCAAAAATCTACATTCTGAAAGCCTTATTTTTCTATCGGCTAACAGTACTGATGATGTGATTCTTCTCTAGAAGGTATTCTAATGGCTTTTGGGTTTCTTCACTGCAGTATGTTGTGTTTTGATTTGGAAGCCTGTTCTTCACTACTGTGAATTTCACAGATTTTCAGAAGTGCTGAGTACACTTTCTTCTTTGTATGTGACCACAGTACACATGGCTATTCTAGGGGAGGCACTGTATCTATTGCTTGGCCAAAATAATGGACATTTCATCATGCTGAATCCAGCTGTTGGCGTGAAAATAGATTTATTCCTAGCCTCCTCAATAATCAAAAAATAAAGGTAAAATAAATGTACTTGTTTTTTAGTTGGGCTTGGTTTTATCATAAATAAGCAAAGTGATATGAGGGTTCTTCAAGGCTCTTCTATTGTGTTTTTGCTTTGTGATTCCTACCAGAGGACTGTTATAGCCTGTGTGTTGTGTGTTATGCTATGAGAGTGCTGCAGCAGTAGGTTGCCAAAGGTTTTCCTGTTCTCTTAGTTACAACCAAAAAACTCCTCCTTCCCTGCAGCTCACAAGGCGTAAGTGCAAAGAATGCAGATTTTGTTGCCTGCTCCTGAGGGGACCTGTGCTTATGTTTTAGTCTTTGTGGTAATTTTGCATGATTGGTGATGTCTGGTTAGGAAAAGCTGAAATGTCTCCTGTAGAGAGGAATGCAAACACCTGCCAGTAGTATTCCTGCTCCTTGACCGCTTAACCCTTATCCTTCTTTTATTCTCTTTCCACTTACAACAAAAGCTGATTTTTAGGACTCTTGCACAGGGCTGCTAAAGTATTCAATACCTCCTTCAGCATTAATATTTCCAACCCACCCCCCACTGTTCGTTCTTTCTTTTTATTATCATTAAATGTTGGAACAGAAGGTTTCCAAGAGTGTACTGAAATTTCTGGTACTTCTAGTGAGCAGGAGAATGGAACTTGCCAGCAAGACACTTACCTTATTTATTGTTTAATTTCCTTTCTTCCATTCTGTCAGATACCATCATTTCTTGTATCTGGTATAATAATGTCCAATGTTGCTTTTGGCTCTTTGAAATAAATTCTATTTTGTTGCAGTACAGCATGGAATGATTCCATCAGGATTTGATGCAAGTGATGTGGCACAGACATAGTTTTTAATGGATAATCCTTTCCTAATTTTCCATGCTTTCTCGAAGCGAGTGCTTTCCTCTTGTCTTCAGGGACACAAACATTTCTCTGTATATCTTGTTTCACACCTGAAGCTAGTTCGCAGATATTTTTCCACGGAAAGGATTGACTCACAGACTGTAGATGGAAATGGGAATTTTTTACTCTCAATTTAAAAACTGACTCTTATAACATTGAATATAGAGGGCAGTAGGTCATGATTAGATTATTTGCTCTTATTAGAATATACCTGTAAGTGATATTCATTCTGAGTGCTTCATAAACTTCAAGGGAGAGGCTTGAAAGTCTGACTTGGTTGATACTTACTGCAGGATTTTGTTTTGGTGGTGTTTTAACAAAATAACCATTCCTCTTGTGTTTACAGGGGAGGACTGTTATCTGCCTCTGCCTTGTATCTCTGCTGTATTAATGAGAATTGTCACCAATTGTTAAAACATGAGGCTGGGCATCTTGCCATTTGGATGAAGCCAGTAGTGCACTGAAAAAGAGAAAGATATTGAACTGTTTGACGTAGCTTGATATTTTTCAAGGATCAAATGACTATCCCAAGCTTGAAATTAAGGGCCTGTATTTGGGACCATAGATCATGTCATTGATACGAGTGTTGAGTGAGAGACAGAGAGAAAAGAGAGGTCTATATTTGAAATTAAAAAAATACAGGATATGATGTAATAGAAAGGACATACATTATATTCCCCCTATGCACCTGGCACTTTCAGTAACATTTCCTGTTACTATAAAGGTTTCTGTATATCCATGCCAGTTTTAAACATCATTTCCGTGAGGTGCACATAATTAATAGCATGCGTTCAGGGGCAGTTTTAATTGGTGCACAAGTCTCCCTTCACAGGTGGACTGATGTGAATTTGAAGTGTGGGAGAATTTGGCTGTGTGGGCAATAGAGGCCCTGTATTTTCAGGATAGATGAAAGACTGGAACTTGGTCTTTCTCTGTACAAAGCCTCCACTCCAAGAACATTCAACCTTCCCTTGTTTACAAGCCACTTTTAAACTTCATTTGTATGCAGGTATGACTGATTGAATCTCTTCTGTGTCTATATACATTATATGATTGTGAGGCTTAGGTGTTGGCTTTGGTTTCTGTTGTCTCTCACAAGTGGCATTGAATTATTTTGTCCGTAGTCTCTGCCTGAAAGAAGCTCATTCTGTGGTATGGGAGAAGGATGCTGCAACTGAAATTCAGTGGAGATGAGTGTAAAATAATATTTGCAAGGGGAAGTAATTATCTTTTTTTATATGTAAGATTATGAGCTCTGAGCTATCCCACCACAGGAAGAACATTTTGGCTCTGTGCATATATAGCTCCACGTAAATTCAAAGTGCTCAGGAGATGCGATTATTTAGCTAAAGAATAAAGACAAAACAGAGTCATTGATTTAGTTGGCCTGTATTTGGAATACTGTTGGCCAGTTTGGTGCCTGCACCTTGGGAAGGTGCATGTAGGAAGTAGTAAAATGTTTCATTAGAACTGGAAAAGGCCCAATGGAGGAGAACAAGGTATGAAAATTTCTGTATGAAGGGTTGAGCATGCTGTGACTCTTCAGCTTGGAAGACAGAGGACTTGAAGATGAATGGCATGTGAAGAGTGGCACCAGGCTTCTAGAGATCAGTTTTTACTCTCTTCCAGTATAAGACCTCTGGGGCCATAAAAATGAAAAAAGAATCAGTTTCCAGCCAAAAGGTGGCAGCTATTTGCACACTTTGTGATGGGCCTATTGGGCAGAACTCACTGCCAACAGATGATACGGGAGTAAGAAATGTGCATGGGTTTTATAGGAAAATGGGTAGTTGGACAATAGATGTGTTATGGGCTACTAGAGGCAAACATCAAGTTCAGGTGATGCTCCAAGCTGAAAATAGCTGGAGGCTAGGATGAGATTATGGGGCTGGTATACTATGGCTGCTGTAGCAGCTCCCTAGGCAGCTGCTGATTTCCACACTTGGAGACAGGAGCTGGAATAGAGGGAGCACTTACCTGAACTAGTGCAGCCATTCCCAAATTCCTGGTCTTAGTGGTGGCAATATATAGTGTCTGTTCTTTGGTGCTGGATGTGTGTTTGAATTGCTAAGGAGTCTTGGAATGCATGTATTACCTTCACCATCTCAGTATAAATTATGTCTGTGTTACTTGGTATACTTGACACAGAAACAAAAAGCATAGGGATATTGTTGTTGCACATTTGCTTAGAAAAGAATCTAGAGTGCTTTACTCGATGGTAAAGATTTACTAAGTGATGAGGACCTACCAGCTCTTTCTGCTCCATTGTGGGATGAAGCGGGGATGAGCTGGCTGTTTAAATGGATCCTGGGCCAATTCAAATCAGATTCTTAAGTTCTTCTGCACCTGAAAACTGCTCAGAACAGCTTTGTACTACATCGTGTCACAAATAGCCTTTATGAGTGTTGTCTTTCAGTGGTTGGTAGCTTGCCTGTGTTCTGCATTCATTGACCTAAACAATGAATTTCCCCTGGCCCATTTTTACAGGGTTAGTTAACTGGAATACAGGGGTTTTCTTCTGTAAAAATTAATCCAGGTATTAATTTTTTCATTGATGGGTAAAGGGAAAAGAAGTACAAGGTTCCTGGCTACCCTGAAGGCTTTACTGGATTGCTTTTGCTTGCCTAATGTTGTAGTTATTGACAGTGTAATGCAACTGAAAATGGCATTGAGTACCTGCAAAAGAAAAGAAAGAAAATCAGCTAGGTGATGAACATTGGTACTCCATTACTTTTTCAGTTTTGCTTTTTTTTATGTAAAATGCCATGCCATATTAAAAGGACAACGATCAATCATTGTCTCACTGGCCACATCTCACAAGAAATAATGCATCTTGTATACTTCACTCAACAAGGCTTTTCTTGTAACAGTTTGCATGAAGTGTTCTTACCAGTCCTTCTTGCACTAATTTCCTTCCTTCTGTTGAAGAACATGGTGGGGGAAAAAAAGGTAGGGAACATCATGTCCTCAGCTTTCTAGTTTGATTCTGAGGAAACAGAAACCTAGAAAGAGCTCGAGTGTGCAAACTCTTGTGATGACTGTTGAACAATGGAATTCATAGATCAAATGCTTCATGAGTCATGGTGTGTTAGCAGTTAATAGGATAGGCCCCTCCAGTTTCTTTTTAGTGCTTCTCAGCCTAACTGATGATCCTTTTATTGCTGGGTAGTGATTTCTCTTCAATTCTAGTTTTGCGTTTTTATGGGAAGCTATTCTTCACTCACAGTTTAGTTGAATGTTCATTGGTATGTGTACGTTCTTATAGGTGTTTCTGTTATACTTTTTATATTGATTTACCACAATGAGATAATCACATAGCTGATTCTTTTTAAAAAAAATGTCAAAATCTTGATTGGAAGTCTAATATTTAATTATAGCAATTGCAAAAAGCCTTACGTCTCGGAACAATTAAATAATGCATTTCAAATCTAAGGGGGAAATGGTTTTTGTTTTCATACTTTTAAGATCCAAGTTGACATCTGATGCAGAGAAAGAGTCTGTGATGATGTTTGGGAGGAATCTTCGACAGTTGCTTCTGACCAGCCCTGTGAGGGGCCGTACTTTGATGGGAGTTGATCCTGGCTACAAACATGGCTGCAAGTTGGCAATTATTTCACCAACCAGTAAGTTTCAATTCCAGGTATTTTTGAAAGGACAAATGAAAGTGTGTTCATTTAGAGGAAAGTTTCGTAACTGACTTCTTTATCAAATTGATTTTTTTAGTTTTTAAAAATTTTAGTGTTTTCCATGCATCCTGTCATGCGAATTCCTGTTTTCAGGCTTAAGGTGAAGCTTCTGGCGCCTGGATTCCAGTGTGTCTCCTTTGGTATTATTAGTTCTCTCTGAAATAGAACTTAAAATTCCTTCTGCAGGTTCAAATAATTGTGGCTGTCAGTAGTCAGCAATGGGAACACCTGGCATTTTTATTGTTTAACAAAGAATTTGAATTTAAATACTTTCTATAACTTTTCATGGGTAATATCTTGGACATCTGGACACTTTGTCAGCCCTTTTTGTATAATAGCATGTGTATTAATGTGGCAAGTCAGAAACGTTACATTCGCAGAGCTTCTTAGTTTTTAGACAGATAAAGAAAGTTGTCTTCCAGTTCATTCTGGCCTCACCTGGGGATACACACCTCTTTATACCCTTGCAGAAATGGTTTGTTTTCCTTTGATTTTGTCACTGCTTCTTGTCTGAAAATACACCCACCCAGGATGGGTGTAAGGAAAGATGTGTTTTTTGAGACATGTTAAAATGATAATAAAGGTAAATAATAGTTAAACGAATAGCTAAATTGCTATTAGTTTGCATTGCACCATAAGCTATCGACATCAATAATACAGTTATTTCCAAATGTGATAGATGGGATGATGGTGAGAGGAGATGGCATTGGAGTTCTGAAATTCCTGACTGCAAGTCCAGAAACTGCATTCCTCATTTTCATCTCTCTTTACTGGATCTGTAAAACGTCCTAGACTAGAACAATAAATCTTCTACTGTGAATTGCTATTTTTCCTCTTTGATAAAATAATATACCATATTTGCCTTCTGAGACTAGATGCTGAGTATTTGTTATCTGAATATGTTCCTAGGGAACTAGAAAATGTTATCAACTCATTCTGATTTGGCGGCCAAAGCATTTTTGTCCTCTGCCCGCCATGCATTTCTTGTAATTGGAATCAGAAATAAAAGGGAAAAATGTGTTATTAAAAAACTCCTTTTATGAATTATCAAATTAACTTTAGTAGTTCCGCAGGATATGACATTAGGATATTTGTGTTTTATCAAATGGCTTTGCCTTTCATTATTCTAGGTCAGATACTCCATACTGATGTTGTTTACTTGCATACTGGCCAAGGATTTCGTGAGGCTGAGAAGATAAAGAGGCTTCTGCTACAATACAAGTATGCTAAAGAAACTTCCATTTATTACTCTTTCTTACCAAATGTAATGGAAATCTTTACTGTATAAATACTTAGGTTTGGGTGGGATAAGAATTCAGTTGATTTAACCGGACTTATTTTTCTTTATGTACTTCAGAGCTTGTTTTTCTTTTATTCTAATATTCTTGCTTTTACATTATGTATATGTTAGAAGCATATGAAATCAAGTCATGGCTATGGCTAAGGCAGCATGCTATGAATGTACCCCTGTAAAGCTCTGTCAATCCATTTATTTTTAGGAATATGTTCTGATCTAATCCAGGCCTTCCGTTACATAAAATAAGATGTATTGGTCGTTGTTGTGGATTGAGTGTTATGTGTGAGGAAAATCTGAAAGAATAAGTAATAATAACTATTCATTTTTTTACCCCATGCAAAGCTGTAGCACTGTCGTGATTGGCAATGGCACTGCCTGCAGAGAAACAGAAGCTTACTTTGCTGACTTGATTATGAAGAAATATTTTGCACCGCTGGATGTTGTTTACTGGTAAGATCACTTTGCTTGCTGGGATATTCATCTGTTTGGCATATTTTAGCTTAACAGGTACTTTATAGTTTTTGGAAGTATTTCTTTTTGTTGCCTTGTCTGTCTTTGAGTCAAGCTTGACCCATCCATCCCTCAAACCGAAGGAAAATGGCTGTAGCTCTTTGAGCATGGAAGTAGTTACCATGAGTGAGTAAAACAGACCCACTCTGAAGCATTTTATCTTCTCTTCCTGAGGTTCTCTCATGTTGCTAGTATTATTGTAACAAAGCATGTGAGAGTAGCAGCTCAAACAGGACCTATTTCAGCATTGTGTGCTTATTGATGAATGAGGTTTAAATGCAAATGATAAAGCTTGAGTTGTCTGACTGCAGTATTGGAATGCTTGCTAATCCTATGGGTATTAAATGGTTTGGGAATAGTTTGTTAATGCCTAGTAGAAAGTAGTGAAGGTATTTATCCTCTTTAAACTTAAAATTGTATCCGTTAGTTTGTCGAATTCAAGCTAAGTTATTCTGCTGTTTGATTTTGATGGAAACTGTATTATATCACTTTCTCTTCTTCCATGCAGAACTGCTTTTGTTTCTTTTGGTTTCTTGTTGGATTTTATTGTTTGGTGGATTTTTTATATATTTTTAATGAATACCTTTATAATTTTTTTAAAGCATTTTTAGTGTTCTAGCTTGGATTATATTTTGTGCTGACGTTTAACAGCAGTTCTCAGTTTTCACTGTCTTAACATACTGAAATAAGTTATCGAAAGTTTTGAAGAAGTTATGGCCTTTCTCTCTTCAAACTGCTCTATACAGTCAATAGAACCTTTTCTCCATGGATTTGGAAGTTATCTTACAGAAATGGTCAACAAATGTATTATTCCTACTATCCTGTGCTGTGGTTTTACTTGCATTTGTTATTGGTTTCAAAGATTCCTAAGTAAATTTGAACAATATCTGCTACTTAAATCTCCTTTTTATTCCAGGGGATGTCGTAGGGTTTTCTCACTTTGTTTGTAAAGGAAGGAGGCTGAGCGAGCTTCTGAAAAACTAGGCATCCTCTTTCCTGAATCCACTTTCAAAGTGGTGGATTTTTAATGTTAGAGAATGGAAAACTCTTCATGCTGTGCTGTTTTGGGGCAAATGTTAAATTTCACTGTTGTTGATTGTAGAATTTGTGAAGTAGCTATCATTATCTGTTGTGTATATATTGTGTATATTACATATTATATATCGGGAGGGCCAGTAGAGGTGTCACATTCTTGAAACCGATATTTTTGAAAGCTCTTGTGAAATATGGATTAGTGTTAATGCTCTAGAGCAGCAGTCAAGTGATCAAGTTGGTTGTTTTTTCTAGTAGTGAAAGATAATTCTTTTTTAACCTTGTTTTCCTAAACTTGTTATATTTGTAGGAAAAACTTATAACTGCAGTTTTTTAATGTGCCAAATTAATTTCTGGAAGTGGAAAATTAGCATAATGAAAAGCATTTTTGCTTTCAGTATGTATTTAAGTGTTTTCCTGTGCTGTGCTCACTTATGGTGAGGAGCTAGCTCCTACTTCAGAATTTGTATGCAGAACACTGCATATTAAAGTGAAAATCAAAAGATCGTGCTGCTGGATTTTTGTTGATACTGCATGCTGTAGGTGACATTTGATATAGTAGATTTTGTAGACCACTGTTACGTGTGCGTTTATGTATGTGGGTTTACAAATTAGGTGGACCCGCAGTCCTTGTGCGTGGATGATCCAAAATCTTCTCATATTTTGGCAGTCTTGACTGAGCTTCTTTATCGAAGATCTGAGTTCCTGTGTTGCCCTTTCTGCTAAACTACTTTTATGTGAGTCTCATTGTAGTATCCAATGCTGGCGCTTCCCAGCTGAGTCCTGCAAGTTTACTCTGTTTGCTTTCTAGCTCCAGAAATCTTTCTCCTTAATATAGTCGATAATTCTTAGTAACTGAAAGGAATGATGAGTCTGTACATCCACCCCTTACTTCTGTTAATCTAGTGAAATGCCTGGAATTTATGTCAGTCTGAGTTCAAAATAGTAAGTGCTACTTGCTAAACAAGGAGCAATTAGTACGGACTTGTCATTTGAGCAATAGGTGACAGTAGACGTGAGAACTGCTGTACCTTTTGAGGGGAGCTATGACAGCTGCCTTGCTCTGATGGTCCTCTTTTATTTTTTAAACCAAAAGTCCCTTGGAGCATGTTCTCTCAGATCACAAACCCTTTTTCTGTTTCCATGTACCAAGTCTTCCCTTGATTGTTGTTTTTTCATGATAGGGGAAAATGAGTGCATTGTGTATACGTGTGTTGTATATATTTGTATATATGTGCATTGTATGTGCATGTAATCAGTTCTGTGGAAATCCATGATATGCTTGTGGATCAGATTATCTTTATAAATTGTTTTTCAATCAAAACCTCTGAGTTGCAGCAGTTAATTTTTAAAGAAGATCCATGTCAGCAGGTTGCAGTTATAAGTAAAAAATGGATTTATAAATCAATACATGCTTAAACTGGGGGAGGAAGACCCCAGCCCCCTCCACCCCCCCAAAAAAAAAGAACAAAACTCCTCCAGTGCTGAATCCATAACAGAATAGTCAGTTGCATCTAACATGATACCATCTCTTAAGCATTCAGCTTGTCCCAGTGATGCACTGAGCTGCACTAGGTAGAAATCCATGCCCAGCAAAATGGAGCTTAGTTTGTTGCTGTGTGCAAGTTTTAGAGAATTGCCAATTGTATTTGCATTTACAGTCTTTTTCCTTGAAGGAGTCCAAATGTAGAGTGGCTTGGCAGATGAGGCTGCATTGTTTTATAGTGCTTTAAAAACAAAATCCCAATCAACTTCTTAAGCTGTCATTAAGAAAGGTACAATGGACTTCAGCTTCCTTGTCAAAAAAAGCCTGCAATATGATACTACTTATTTCATTATTTTTTGTTAAAAGGGGAAAATAGGATCAGAAATTATTATAAAAAGTAAAAACGTGTTCATGCTGCTATGTCCAGTTCATCACATGGAACTTGGATCATGCACTTCCAGGGAAATGAGACAATTACAGACCATAATATTAGAATGGAAGTGTTCAGAAGATGCATGCACAAATAGTCTGGACACTGAATATTAATGGTAATAAACAGCTAAACACTTAATTGATTGCATGTACGTGCAGAGTTTCTACTACTGCAGTCATGTGCAGTAACTTCAGAATTGTGCTTCAAGTTATTACCTGGCTTCAGTATCCAAATCTACCAAGTGCTTGCCTACTAAACTACTTAAGTGAGAACGGTTTCACCTTTTTTTCAGTTGTGTAACAAGTATCAAATTAATTGATTTTCGCTTTAAACTCTTTCACTTGTATCAGTTCCAAAAGAGACTTCTAAAATTTATTTCTGTTTCTTAATACCAGTTTCTTTCAAAAACATTACAACATAGAATCACAGAATGGTTAGGGTTGGGAAGGACCTTCAGATCATCTAGTTCCAACCCCTCTGCCATGGGCAGGGACATGTCACACTAAACCATGTCACCACTGTCTGCAGAGCCCCTAACCACCTCTCCCAGGGCTCTGTAGTCCTTAATGTTTTCCAGGCTACTGCTGTCTGTATCAGTAGCACGCACATGGACAACTACAAGTGAGTAATAGTCAGTGGGACTTATTAGACCACGCAGCCTCTCTGCAGCATCCCTGATCCAATCCCCTGGTAGCAACACACCTCCCTTGAGACTGGGTCAGGCCAACAGATGAGTGCCTCTGTGCCTTTCAAAGTAGAGTCCCCTACTACTATGACCCATTGCTTTTTCCTGGCAGCACCAGTAGCGATCTTGATCTAATTTGATAATTTGATCTAATTTGGTAACTAATTTGATAGCATCTAATTTGATAACTGCTTTGATTTTGGTGTTTATAGATATATGAAAAGCAAGCAATTAAAATACAGATCTCCAACAATGGCGAGTGCAAGCTACATACATCTTTACTGAAGTTTACCAAGGAGAAGACATGTCGGTGAAGACAGTAGTAGGAAATGAGGCATATGGCACGATTTTTCGTGTGGCTTTAAAACCTGTCTGGACTCAGTTTGACAGTTTGATTTAAAGCAAATATTTTTAACTGCTCTCTTTAACCACCATGCTTTCAGATACCTACATCCAACCTAAATAACTGCAGGACTTTCTTTCCTTTCTTTTCTTAAATGCAGTTTCCCTTTTCGAGCTGTGTTTATTGACTTAGATTAGGACTGGACTAGAGCCCAGAGACAGTCATATCGAGTCTTCAGGTTTTTTGTTACAAATCAGGTTGGGTTTTGATTTTTTTTTTTTTACAAGGTTCAATAAATATTCTTGATTATTTATGTTAGTTCCATTGTGAGTTCTTGCCAAAGATATGTTGTATTATAACCAAAACAGATGTTCTGGTTTAGACAAGTGTATTTGTTTTAACAGGACCGGCAATGTAAATGGAGCAACAGTGTGTTCAGCATTAACGTGGCAGATGATGAACTTTTAGGGTTTCATTTGCCTTTTTGGGTTAAATGGAAAGCTTGAAAAAATATTTCAGGAATTTCATTTTGTATTTCAATCGCTACAACTGGTTTCCTTTGATTATTGTTAGCCAAAGACATCTTGGTAATGAAAGCTATCTGCATGACCGGTGAACTGTGCTGGAGCAGGACAATCATCAGTAAAATCACAGTTTTTCTTTCAGCCTCAGTGGTTTCATCAAACCATACATATCATCAGTACAAACAATCTCATTGGCCTGACTTTTCTTATGCGCTTCTTACATTAATGCACACCGAGAATAAAGTATTTCAGCTCATCTTAAAAAGAAAGTTTGATAGGTATCATGAATTGTTAATAGCTTTCAACAAGCAGTAAATGCAGCCAGGCAAGTGTATTTTTTTGTTGTTGTTTAGGCGGGTTGGTGTTTAATTTCTGTTATACTACGCTTTAAACTTGATACAAAATCCTTTTCTGCCACTTTCAGCAAAACCTTTTCTTGCTCTTGAGACTTTATAAGCAATGTAATTAATAATTTACTGCAGTTTAAGTTCAAACGCTTCTATACTGTGACAATTAGGGGAAAGCCTGTAATGTCTTGTAAAGTTCTCATTGGGTTTTCTTTAATGTTTAAATTGTCTGCTTTAGAATACTTAGAAATGTTCTGTGAAGGTAGAATAGGACTGTTTAATACCTTTTGAAGTTGGATCTTGGTGGCAAGAAATTGTTTTGGAAATGTTTGTTCTACGGGATTTTAGGTCCACTTGTATTTTATAGGTGTCTGCACATGCTTTAAATATCCTTTTCAATTTAAATGTGTTTTATATTGTTGAATATCTACATTATACTCTCTCAGCTTTAACAAATGCCACTTTCAAGTTCCATGCCTCTACATTTCTAATGTTACACTAGCTTAATTCCCATTACTTTTCTGCTTCATAGCACTCGCAGTTTGAAAGAGACCTAACATTTGGGTTCACATTATGATAATTAGGTTTCAAAGCAGTGTGGGGGGATTAAGATGTCTGAAGTCTAGTTGCCGAATAAAGTTCAGAACTACTTGTAAAACTTGTTTGAGTGGTTAACAGAAGTGGTTTTATTTATCCAGTGCTCATGCAGCATTAATCCGTATTTCATCAGGTACCCACAGTGCTGTAACTCTAGATATGACCTTGGGACTTAATTTACCCCATCTCAGTTTTCCTTATTAATGTGCCATGAAAGAGGTACATGAAAGATAGCCAACATCAAAGCACCTTTTCAAATAAAGTGGTTGATATGAATTCTCTGGTATTTAACACTGTCTGTCAAATGTTTCAGCTGGTTTGCATCCTTTTACAAGCTATTGCTTGCTGCATTAATGCAGTTGTTTCAAGTCTGTTGAGAGTACAAAGGGGAATAGGGATATGGGAAACTTTATTCCTATTTCTTTTTGGTTATATTTTCTTTAAGCTGTTGGTTTTGTCTGTTAAGCTGTACAAGTCTGCTGATGACACATTTATGTACGAACACCTACCCACCTTGGGTCATGAGATGCCTGATACAGAAGGTAGAAAGTAGTTTGGAAAGTTTTGGCAAAAGGAATACATATTCGGTAGAAACAATGCGCATGTCTAAAATGTGCACTGAAGAACCTTTGTTTTGCTTTCATCTCTTTCAAGCTCTAGCGGAGTCATGAGAAGTCCTAAGCAATGAAGAAATAAATTTGGCAAAAAATTATTTAAAATGTGAGTTAAGAGGATATAGTTAATAAAAATATTTAAAGTTACGTTGTGATTTCCAGTCAATCCATCTTATGCCCCTTACTTAAAAGTTACTTTCTGTTGTGATTATTTACCAGAGCTGAGTTAGAACTCATGATCATGCACACTTGAAATGCAAAATGTTTTGGGTTTTTATGTTTTACAGGAGATGGACCTGGAAATGGGAACCTCCCTCTCCACTGGGACGTATTCCTCCTCCTCCTCCTCTTGATTATTGATAACTTTAGGTAGTAAGTTGTCTTGTTCAGCACAACATGGACTGTAATAAGTGTCCATGTTTAAAATCGTATTTGATGTTTCTTGATACGTCCACAGACTGGTATCTACATTGAGTTGAACCCATGTTGTCTTCAGGAGTCATCTCAGATTCTGAAGCAGTCCAAGAAAGCAAGGATTCCCCTTTTCTCCAGCTCTGTTGCTTATTTTACAAGTTCACTGTAGATGCCAGTACCATCACTAGCCATGTTTTTCTCAGGAGAAGGAGGTGAGCCGTGAGGTTAGAGAGGGACAGGTGAAATAGGAGATGATAACTTCAGGCTTGCATAGCATGAATTTGAAACTTTTTAACCCAAACTTTATAAACCATGCACTTGACATAATTCTGGAACCATCTTCGAATTGTGTTTCAGAGAAAAAGCTTCATAGTTTTTAAGACTAATTGGGAGTGTGTCAATGTAGTTAAAGAGATTATGAATTTCTTTGAGTTCAGAAAAAGAGTAAGATATATGTGGAGCCTAGACTTCAGCAATGTGAAGGCAGGGGGTCAAGAAATAAATGCAACTAGCAAAAGAAATCTAAATCTTGAGGAAAAAGTCCATTTTTCCAGAACAGTAGGCCATGTCATTGGACTTGGGTCCAGGGCAGTCTATAGGCAAATAGTTTTGGTGAAGAGTGGGAAGTTACTCAGGCAACTTCCAAGTTTTCTCTTTCTATGAGAAAGTCATAATAACAGTAATATCAAGCAGTGATTTTAAAAGTTATGTATTCTTAGTGTGTAAATCTTTTCAGACCTTTAAATAATGCAAACCAGACAAAAAATAACTTCTGTAAAATTTGGGAAGATTTTAGGATGAGAAGTCATTACGTATGTGTCTGTGTTCAAGGGCAACTTTGCATGCTCTTCAGTTAGAATGCACTCTTCTCAAATCAGGTAGTAACTTTGAGAAGGTGATCACAATAATTCCTCCCACTTTGTTTTTTAATAGAGAAGTTACTTGGATTTAGGATTGCAAGATGTCTTTGTTTTTAATCTTATTTCCCACTAAGTAATAATTTGTATGTGGGCTGTTTTCTCATAGTTCTTTTGTTGTTTTCAGATAAGTAAAACTCATCTTTTCTTTGTGCAGTACAACAGGAGTCAGGTGAGAAGGGAAAACCATTCAAAAATATTTAGAAACACAAAAGAACAATGTGCTGGAAAGGTAAAAGGTTCTGAGAGGCAAAGGATATGCAAAGAACAAATGCAGCTCTTTGAGTGTGCCCAACAGGTCCTCTGAGAGCAGTCTTGGAATGTGTGCATTGTCTATGGCATATTCGTAGCGCAAGACTGGGCATTTTGTTCTTAAAACTCACTTAAAATTAGATTTGTACCAAATATGTATAGCAGTGATTTTCATGTTCAGTATAGAGCTACTAAAACTAAACTGTGAGCAGGGGATTTATTTTTGGGGGGTGTTTGACTCAGTCTTTAAACCACTATATTTATCACTTAACATTTTGTACTGATCTGTTTCCAATGCAGTCTCTCTTCTTAAGAGCTTTCTGTGATGACAGCAGAAATTACTCTGGCCTAAAATCTCATGTTCAGGGCTATTTCCAAAGCTTGGAAATGAAGAATGATTTAATAGATTTAAAGAAAAATGATTAGGTCTTAAATTTGCTAGATTGCTACAATGAACCAAAGCTAGTTCATTTAGGTGTCTGATACTTTTGAGGGAGTGGGGCACTTAATAGGCTGAATACAAAGCTTTTCATTTTGGACTGAAATGATGTATGTTATTGTTTAATGTGGTTAAAACTTTTGAAGTTTTTCTGTGTCATTTGGTCAGCTCCACAAGGTTCTTACTGGTTTAATTTAAAAGAAAGATTTCCAGGAATATCTTTAGTGGAATGAGTATGAAGCAATCTTATAACATGCTCACTTCTCCCCAAATTGGTTTTCTTATTTGGTCTGGAATTGTTTTTTCACCAAACCACCCTTCCTTGTGATAGCTGTTGACTTACTTACATGATGGGATTATCAGTAATGATGCTGGAGGATGAAACTTACAAGTCATTGCCTGCATCTGAAAGGTTGTGTGCCGGTCTCTGCTCTGTGTGTGCCATCTTGTACTTGGCAGAAGAAAGCAAGGAGCCTTTTGTTGAGAGGTGTCTGAGTGGTGGCCAAGGTCTAGGGGTAGCTTGAAGAATGCAAGAAGCCTGAGAAATTGGGTAGCTGGTGGAGGAAGTGCTGCAGAAACAATGAGGGTGCAGTCAGGGAATAAGGGACAGGGCACTTTCAAGGCACTTCCTCTAGACAGGCATCAAAGTGTAGTCTATTGGAACTTTGTAGAGCTTTGAGTTTGGTTGAGCTGGTGTGTTCCTTGTCAATGCAGCAGGTTATGTCAAGAGAACAGTTCCTTCTCCTGTTCACTCCCCTAATCATTTATGAGCATGAATAGTGCTCATCCAAGCTTAAAACTGAGGTTTGGACTTCAGCTGACAAATGTGACCTAATGACATATTACCGCTTCACACAGTCAGCACTGGAGGCAGACTTTCAACAGCTGCATCTGAGTCTTTTCCCAATACTACCTTTATTAATTTTATTACTTATTCCTTTTTTAACTGGAGTGAACTGAAGCAAGTTTGTTCCATGTAACTCCAAGTGTATGTTTTCAAATGCTGTCTATTCATCATGAAGCGTAGAAGGTTGGCTTTTGGTCGTTTACTGTGAACCACCATGAAGAAAATGAGTCGTGCTCTGTATGCTGCTAGGATTATGAAGGTTCAATGATGGGAGGCTTAAGTATTCCAAACTTGGTATTGATACTGATCTCAAATGAGAAAAGCTTAGGTTTTCAGGTAAGTTGCAATGTAAAATTCACTCCAGAGACTGACAGTTGAATGGTTTCTGTGGTGTTTGTGAATTCCTGGACAGAAGCCTGTGAACCAGAGGTTGAAAACCACTGGGTTTGGACCTGAAAATAGCAAAATGGAGAAACATCTAGAAACGAGGTATTTAAAACAGGTGAAATTGTGCATAGGATATCCTCCCTCTCATTTGTATTTGAAGCCCTCCGATTATGGGAACTTGCAGTGTGGTCCTTGTTACCCACGTCTATGCATTTTACACTGCTTGTCTTTACCCATTGCCTGTGACAAAATAGTGTGGCTCCACACTAGGATGGTGTCATCATGCTAACAAAATCTTTGATACTGTAAAGTGAATGTAAACTAAACCCTTTAAAATGTTGATTTGTGTCAATATTGCCTTCCTAAAAGAAATGATGTTTGGGTTAATAACCTATTATCCTCTTAAAGAGACATCAGAAAAGTGTTTGTGTGTTTTAAGTCATGTCATTAAGTAGCTGTGGCAATTGATAAATTTTCACCAGAAAAGACTGAGAAAATTTGTTTAGGCTCATCACTGTGTAAAAAAAGCTCCAGCAGGAATTGCTTTTGGAATCCTCACGAGTTAATTTAAGTGGAAGGATTGAAATATAGTGTGATTAATCCAAACCAGTGTGCTTAATACTGAGGGCATCCGGATTAAGCTTATATAAATACAAGATGTATCCTCTGATTTGTGAGATACTAGGACTGACTGTTACTGCGCAGTCTGACCTGGTTGTATATTTGGATAATGTTTTTTCTTCAAGTAGACATTCTTGTAGGAACCGAATGGGAAATAAGCATTTTTCCATTTGTGTGAAGTTGCCAGTAATATGTTTTTATTTGAGTTGTGATTCTGCCAATCTTCATACCTATTCGTTTATGGAACCACATTTGGTGTTCTGCACTTCAGCTCTTACTGGGCTTCCTTTATTATTGAGATGTAATGTACAGATTTATTTATTTATTTAAATGCCCTGTGCTATTGTTGATGCTGACAGCAGAAGTTTAGGTTAGGTGGTTAGATTACATTGAGCTGTGTTGTGGTTTGAGACCCATGACAAGCTGTCTAACACTCTTCTTTAGACACCTTTGTTCCAGTGGCTTCTAACTGGCAGAGAGTTACCTTTGGGGTGAAATTCTTCATCGTAGGTCTGTATATGTATGGGCTGCATCTATTTCTAAATAATCAGAAATGTTGAAGAAAATAAGAGCGAGCATATGCATAAATGCTGCCATTAGTGGGGAAAAGTTTCTTTATTCTTTGAAGTATTGATAATGTTTAGATCTGGTAAAAATGGAAGTTTGTCTGCGAATCCAAAGCCTGTATAGAAGTATCCCTCTGAAAATACGTTCAGGTTGGTTTTGAGTAGTAAACCTCAGGAAATTGCTGCTTGTGCAGCTGGTAACAAATTCCTCCAGGAACAGGAAACAAGTATTACAAATGTTGCTTTTAAAAAAAAGGAAGAAACCCCAAATCCCACCACAAATTGGCTTGGATTTTAGGGAGATTTGAAAATTTAATTAATTACTTCTAGGTATCTGACAACCTGAGAATCTTCCAGGACTGAAAAGCAAATACAAAGTGTCTGTATCAGTAAAGCAAGGGCTCTCTGCCTTTGCAGTTACATAAAGTTGTCATTTCTATTCCTGATCTCAGGCTGTCAGCTTTTAGCAGCTTTTGGCAGTGCAGGCAGTGAGTGCTACCCATGTTGCACCTTCACTTGGAGTAATTTTGTGTGATACTGACACTGGGGCCTATGCTTGCCTGGGCTCATTTAACTTTTCTCATCAGCACAGTTTATGGCAGTCTTAAAAGCTTCACAAATGACACGACAAGAAGCCACAGCAACAGGAGATACTTCAGCATACTTATGATGTTTTCGGGGATCGAGAGGCAGAGAATATAGACGTGCTGAGTGTCTCAAAGGGCCTTTGAGTAGGTTATTTCAGCTTGAAAAGGTATTAGATTTAGACGACTGCAGTGTCAGACGGTTTTAACTGAAGATACCTATTGAGGATAATTCCTTTTTATGACTGCATCCTAGCAGTTCTATCAGTGATGAGTAAGTGGAGGGAAGGAGGAATGATCCATTTGTTGTGGTGGGTGATACAGAAGTGAGAAAGAGTACTTGTGAAAGGGCACATCAAAAAGCACAGGCTATATGAAGCACCTTCTGAACCAGGCTCTTCTAGCAGCAGCAACTGGGAGCATGGGGCAAGTGGAGGGGAAAGGGCTGAGAGTGGTGCAGGTTTTCCTTTTCCTTTTCAGTTTTGGAAGATTCGTGTTGCTTTGGTGGCTTCATGTGCAGTTGTAAATATAATCATACCCATCTAGCAGTTCTCTGCGTTATTTTCCTTTCCTTTTGAAACACAATGTTCCTGAAAACAAATTTGTTGCTCGCACAGAAATAACATTTTCACTTTATCCTTTTTCCAACTGCAACTAATATCACAGTTTCTAACTGTGTCAAGTTCTTTTATGTAACATCAAATACTGTTCAAGTAGCTCAATCGTCAGTTGTCTGTGGAGCCTTATAAATAAAAAACCTGGAGGTGGGGGGGGAAGATGTCCATCTATATACAGTTATAGTTATTGCTAACATTAAATTGCTGTTTCACATTAAACTTCTCTCTCAAACCAGCTTTATATTCTGTTAAACATCTTTGGCAGCTAAGGCAACATGCCTACTGCCTGTTCAGTTCTTTTATTGGGTTGAACTAGAACGAATATTTGGCTAAAATACATTTTGACATTTGAATTTGACATAAATGTTTCAGGGAAACAGTTTGGACATGCGTCCTCCATGGGCGCTTCTCTTGTCAGTGTTACAGTGTTGTACTGTAAATATACTTTGGAAGTTGGCTTTCAGTAAGAATCAGTGATGCGTTTATTACTTGTTCCTGGTCTGTTTTTTCTCATAGTGTAAAAATCACAGCTAAAAGTTACATTGTCTTTTTTTTATTAAGGGTTTTTTCCTTTTTTCTTCACTTTTTTTCCCCTAGAAGTTAGCTTGTCATTTTTAAGTAAATCAAACTGGATATTCCTGCGTTAGTTCTCAGTGATTATCTCTCTGCTGAAGGAAATGTTAGCTCTAATCTTCTGCTATAAGAATAAATAGAAAGAGACATTGTCAATTTGAATGTTTTAAAATGAAATAATTTTGAAATCATGATACAGTATCCTTTTAATATATCCCATTTCTTTAGCTAGCAACAAAAATGCAGAGTTTTAGAGGAATGTTTCATTCCTTCTAAAGGAATGTTTAAGGCTGTTCTCCTCTATTCCTCTTGTTTCCCCTGCTCCTGTGTATGCCTTGGCTGGCTTTGCAAGCATCCTGCTATCTCCCGTACATGGCTGTCCACAGCTGCTCACTTTGTGCCTCCTCAGTCGTAGTTTTCTCTTTCAGAAACTGCCTAATGACCTTCTGGCATTCTGGAGAGGATTCCTCATTGGAAAGGCTGTGCTGCTGATCATTATTAGCAGTGCAATTTAGGGGAAAATGTTTTTCCTTCCATTGGCCACTTTTTGAAGCAGTTACAGTAGGGTGTATGTTACTGGAGTTCTGACATTATCAGGAGTAATGTGTTCTGACTGAGAGGATTTTGAGTAAAGGGGTTGTTCTGGTGCTAAGTAAGAATTAAAAACTGGTGCCTTCTAATTCAAAGCAAATTCTCTTCAGTTTTATGGTTTGCAGGGAATTTCTTCCAGCTTTTTGTAAAGCAAAGATGCAGATTAAATGTTGCTTATAATAGTTTCTGTAAATATATTTTATTTAATATGCGAATGTAGTGGATTATTTTTTAGTTGACCTTAAATACCAGCATTATGAAGCCAAGCTGAGTTATATTAATATTAGGTTGTGATAAACTAAGATTTGCAATTAGTACAGTGAACTTTGGTGGAGATGTGTTCTTTATGGAAATTGTGTCATCTGAAATACCATTTTTTGTGTTTGATACAAGTTCAAGCTTTTAACGTACAAATCTAATGGAATATGCATGGTTAAGTTCATGTTTACTCCTTGTTTATAAATCATTCTAAATCAGTTTCCATTCAGAATAATGACAAACGTTAAGTTTGGGGTTTCTTCTTCACTATGCCACAGTTGAAGTAATCAGACTGCACAAGTCACATGGTGCTTGTGATGATGGTGATATTGTGAGCTTTTATGAGCTTCAAAGGAAGTTAAGACTTGGAGCTCGTGAAATCTGTTGGATTAAACAGGGTTCAGTGAAACCCAAATCCATGACCTGTCAGTTTGTGATATTAGTAATCTGACCAGTAAATGCCCTGGAATGGACCAGTGCAGATATGTTGTTGCATGTGATGATGGTGTGTGAGTGTACTCTGGCTCAGGGCCGCAGAGATGCTGACAGCAGCGATAGTCCTGGCCTGTCTACCACAAGCAGGCTGAGGATGAGGCTTGGCTCTGCCACCTCCCACACTAGCCAGCAGAGCTGAGCAGTGCCTTAAGGCGGAAGATGCTCTGCCGTGTTAAAGGGTGCTGCATCTCCCACCCTGGCATATGTTCTCCATAACCCCCCGTAGGATTTGACTGCATCAGCCAGAGTGCCTCTGGGCTCTTCACCGCTGCACTGCCGTGGAGTCTGTAGCACATAGATTCCTTTTCTCATCTGGACAATTATTCTTTAAATATTGTATTGTCTCCTCTTCTATAGCCCTGATATCCAAGTAGTTGGCGGTTTTCAGTTTGATGTTTAGCTTTTAAGTAACAGCTGTTATCAACTGCAAGAATATCCTAACAGTTTAACATCAGACGCTTGAAATTAAGTGGCCCTCTTCTGTTACTGCAGCAATCGGCAGGGTACGCGTTTCCATTCATTTCTGAACTGTTTCAGGTTTTTAAAGGATCTGATCCTCAGTTTAATATTATCACATCCTCATTTCTCAGCTACAGAGAATCCAAGGATTCCTGTTAACATGGAGTAGGTTTTGGAGTCTCCATTCATGGAAATAGTTGAAACCTGAGTGAACACAGCCCTGAGCAACTTGCTTTGGTTGACTCTGCTTTCAGCAAGGATGTTAGACTAGTCATTCTCCACAGGTGCCTTTCAATTGCTGTGATTCACTGGCATTGAACAGTTTCCAAAAGCTGAAAGAATCATTTCAAGACCGTTGCCCTACAGTGCTAGTTGGTCTTGCAGTATCCACACATAAGAATCTAATGACCCATCCAGACAGATAAGTATGTGATAGATGCACATTGACCATATCATAGGGTAACTCTAGACTCTACTGGCCATTTGCAGGTGCTGGTTTTGATCGTCTGTGCTTTCTGTGCAGTACTCACTAGAAGATCCTTCACTTGAGTTACAGCGTTACTTTCCTTTCTTGCTGCCCAAACAGGAACTGGCAGGAAAGCTTTGACGTAATTTGCTCTCATTTTGAAGTAACGTGTGATGAGGATAGAAAACAGCTTTGATTGGGGGAAGGAGAAGTTGCTCTTTCATCCTTGGACTTTGACAGCCCAACTTCCACAAAAAAAGTGGATTTATCTATTTATTTATTTGCATTGCAAGATAACTGTATATTAACTTCCTGGTGCAAACTTTGTCATCTTTTTGAGAAAACAACACAGTTGTATTTGTAAATGATGAACAACTATTTTACTTTTATTAATGTCTTTATTTCATATCTGTGGTCTGCAACTTATAAAATGTTTCTAAGGCATTTTCCCATTATAAAATGGGGGGTCAAAAAGAGGGCTAATGTGGTTAAAATGAAATTAAGCATAATAAACCTGAGTCCAGAAGAAGTGTTTGTAACTGGATGAAAAACATGTTTTAAATGAAATGGTCTTTCACCATATGTTTATGCCAGTTCTAGTGATATTACTCATGGAAAGTCTCCTGTGTGGATCTGTCACAACCTGAGGGAATAAATTATTCCCTTTTAAGAGAAGGGGGAAAACAAATACAGCGCTACCTAACTGCACTTCTATTTCACTAATTACAGATATCAATTTTTGTCAGGTTTTTCCCCTTTTGGTCCTGCTGAAGGAATTTATTTTCTGTAAAAACATGTAATTTATGAATCCATTTCAAGTTTGTGGAGATTTGATGGTTATTTCCATTTGATTTTGGGGTTTGTTTTTTTGGGCGGTGTTTTTCTTGGCTTTTATTGTGTTTTGTTTGTTTTAACTGGGATTGATACATACTTCTGTGTGTAATACAAAACGAGAGGTATCCAGTGTAGTATTTTTCATCCTTTAACAGTTTAAAGTATACCTCATTTTTAGCTCACTCTAAGGGTGTATTTGGTTCAGATTAGCACCTTGTATTATAGATGCTCAGAAGTTGCTTATGATGTCAGTAAAATAATAATTCTTAAAACTATGACAGTGAGGAGCACCAGAGAAGAAGTGAAAGAACCCTCAAGGCCTAAAAAGGCAGCAATATGTAATTTAATTAAGAAGCATTCAGTGTTCTTATGCTGCTCTACCTACATTTGAGTACATTCTCTTCCCTTTACATCTGTGTCTGTGCTTCTTAAGGTAAAGCTTCAGTTGATTTTTTGGGGATTTTTTGGGGGGTTTTGTTTTTTTTTTTGTTTGTTTACATCAAAATATTACATTTTCTTGAAGAATGCGTAATCTGCTCTTTTTAGTTAACTTTCTGGGTTTTTCTTCCTGACTGTTGCTATAATCCTTTTTATATTGCAATGCTACCGTTTCTTCATAGGGAATTGATTCTGCTGAAAACACTAAACTGGTACCTCAGTTTTGCAGCTTTTTTTTTTTTTCCTATGAAGAAAAGCCATTTCCTTGATGGACAGAACAAAATACTTCTTGATCGCTATCAGCTTTGAACAGTCATAATTTAGAGCATAATTAGAGTAGGAAAATGTCAAAGCAAACTAGTTTTTTCATGTTTTAAAATAAATGAAAGAAAAAGCAAAGATACAAATGAGGGCTTGATAAATTGTGAGAGCACAGTCATGAACTAGATGATCTTAAGGTCCTTTCCAACCCTAACTATTCTATGATTCTATGATTAATTTTGTCGAAATAACTTTTCAGAGATAGCAGCATGTAATTTTGGCAAGATCTGCATGAGGCACCATTTACTTCATGTAACATATGTCTCGTATGTTGAGCAGGGGAGTAAACATGGGAAGCAAATGTATCTTCTGTGAGCTAAAGCAGACAGCTTCGTTTTTAGGTGAATTCCAAATCAAAGTAAAGAGAAACAACATGGCTAGAAAGATGTGGTCACACTTTTCCTTATTATTTAATACCTCAAAGAAGTTTTGCTGCCAGCATTCATTCTGATTCCAGAATTCCTAATGTATTTTCAGTTTCTCTGTGTTTAAAACCTGGGTACTTCAGAGTTCAGTAAATGTGCCAGGAAGTGTCTGCAGGTTAAAAATACTTAATAGGTCATCTTCAGATACAGTCTAGATGTTAAGAGGAGTGGGGAGGGAACGAAGAAGAGCAGCAGCAGAGGATCTGTGATTCCCTCACCCCCATGCAAAGCATCTGTCCCCATTGCATTGCTCACCTCTAATGGGAGTATAGCTGTCTCCAGCCTTCCCTTACAGATCTGTACTAGGAAGAGGGAAGCTTGCTAAGGAGAGTTCAGATATGAAGATCAGTGATATTGTGGGAAGGGGAGTTAAAAGGAATAAAGCCTGGCTCAAGCCAAAGCTCCAGGTCAGAATTTTGCATGAATCAGGGCTGTGGAGGCTGCACTTGCCAGGCTGCTTCCCAACTGCCTGGAGTGAGCATTAAAGAAAATGACAGTTGCTGGAGGTGCCATTGTCTGAGAGGCTTTTTGCTCCATATGTTGTGGTCTTGTCCAGTTATGCTCCACTCTGGGGACACAGTCTGCATGAGAGTTAATGTGACTCAAAGCTCCAGCCTTTGGTCTGCCTCAACCACTGTGTTTTAGCCACAACAGTTGCTGCATATGCGATGCCCCTTCTACCAGATAAAAATGATTCCAGAGAGTCTATTTACTGGAGAACCTGATGGACTTTCCTTAATGGATCATTTGTATCTTAAATATCCTGTCTCCTGCAGGAGAAGAGTGGTGTGGATACGACATTATGTGCAATAGGGAAATGTTTTTGTTTGGAAATTAGATAGACTTTAGGCAGATGTCAGATTTCCTAAATACAAACTGTTGGTGACAAGGCCAAATGTAGATGATGCTAGCAAAGTCTAGGTATTTCTTTATAGGCAGGAATCTTTTCTTTGTTTTAAAAAAGTCTTATTTGTTCCCAAAACTTTAATGCTTCTTAATGCTTCAACTTGAATAAATATGCATATACGTGATCATGAATTGCTGAGTTCCAGGGTTTTATCCTTCGTTTCTGTTGTTTCTCAAAGTAAGCAGGATGGGTCTTATCTTCTTCAAGATACTGCACGGCTTGAGATGGTCAGGATGAAATATCAGCTTTCCCCATGTGTGACCACTGCAGGGGTTTCTGCTTTGCTGAGCTGAGAAGGAGCTGCTGGCAGGACAGTCTCCTCCTCTGGAACTTGTGTTTCATGGTCCTGGGTCGGGCTTGTCGGCTTCACCAAGCTTTTGGTAGCAGGGAGGGGCAGGGGCTAAGTAAGGCTGCTCTTGGAGCTCTTCAGCATGGGATGGTTTTCCTTGGCTTCTGGGGTAGCAGTAGCATCTTTTTGATTAGTACCATGTTTTTAATGTATGCGTCTAGGCAATTTTGTTTCAGAAGTTCATGAGTATATGAAACATGAACGTAAAACTGAGTGCTGGCATGATTGGTCTTGAAATTATAAAGTATATTCATAAGGAATATACCTGTTTTCATGCCTGTTGTATTTTTAGAAGTGGACTCCAGGGTTTTCATTTCCCAAGTCAATCCTTATGCCTTTTATTACTGTCTTCCCTTTGTTTTAATATTAGGCGGTCAGGTATGTAACTTTTTTGCATATTTGAATATGTCTAATTATCATTTTGCTTAGAATTACTTCAATGCCATCATAGTGTAATCACATAAGATGCGTTTTTCTCTTTTTAAACTTGTCCCCGTACATTAAAATAACATTCTGTAATGTTATTTGTATTGCTGCAATTTCTCTTCATGGCATTGCTACAACAGGGAGAAGAGCAGTAGCTAAATATTCTCTTAGTTCCTACTGTACTAGTGTTTAAAGTAAAAATTAACTACTTAAGTGCTTTTTTGTTGGATGGTTAACTTGGAAGTAGATTTTTTGGACCTGGAGTTCTGATTTTGAGGCTCTCTACAAGCACAGGAAGGAGCTTCAACTCCAGCTATGAGCAATGTCAAGACCTGTTGTCTGAAACTGTCAATGAAAGCAGTGGAGATAGTAGCAGGTGACTGTCACCTTCAGTCTCGAGATATGCCACCCGAGGTCTTTCACTTTTCACTGCAGACATGGGACGTGTATTTCTTCTGGGGATGAATCCGCAGCACCAGTTTTGTTCTGATAACAGCATCTGGCACTAGATTGATTTAACAGGCTATGAGGTTTGCTCTTTTCAGATATGCACTTGTACGGCAGCTTCTGTGTGGCTCTGACATGGCCACACGCTACTGTTGTTTTTTCTGCCTCCTAGCACCACGTGTGAAGCTAAAGCTCTTTGACACCTGCCATTTGGACCCTTTTCTTACTGAAAAATGTCATCGTTTTCAGACAAGATGAAGACAGATATCTGATCATTCTTCCCCTCGTAGGGATGTGCTAAGGGCATGGTTCGTTCACAAATGAATAAAGGATTCCAGGCTGTAGCTATACAGTTAGTTTTATTAGTTCAGTGCAGTAGGTAGTTCTTGATTTAGGGATTTATAGGGTTATATCTAATACAGAAGAAGTTAAAGCATGGTAGCTCTTTCTTATATCTTGCAACAATTCTCAAGCTATTTCATTATGCTGCAAGTAACAATAGCCTTATCTTTTTACTGGCAAGAAATTTCACACCACTTCTCTTTGGGGAAGGGAATGACTGTATTTGAGGAATTGAAATCAGGAAGTTTTTGGCTCTTCTAATTTTATAATCAGTGAAATGTTTTCCATAGGATGTTTTCTGTCTTCATCCAAACCTGGAAATTAGTAGAAACTGGCTTCATTTTCTAAAGTAGTACCTTTTTTTTTAAAGGGGAAGCTTTTAAATCCCATGCCACAATTGCTTCCCCCATTTCTAAACACTGATAGAAACAGGCCTAATTCTTTTAATTAGGTTCTAAAGATCTACACTGTCTACCAGGAAAGCCATCAGCTTAAATATCACTTGTGTCTGTACAGGAGAAAGGTAATCCCTAATTCAAGGATGATGGCCTTCAAATTCTGTTATTTCAGAAGATGCTTTATAAGGTGCTCTATTATTGTCCCTGCTGTAGAGTCAGCAAGCTGTTTCAAAAGTAGGGTTTGTGTCTGAAAGACATTGTTGAAACACATTGTTGTGTGTTGTAATTTGCTGTGTGACAGTTTTGGTCTGAAACAGTTTAGTGATTTTTACTTTAAAAAGTAGACTGAGTTGGTTAGGACAGAGTTTCTTTATTCTTTATGTGGTGTAATTTCTGATTAACTCTTTGGAATACTGAATATTGAATTCAAAACACTAGTTGTAAGCAGAATGGCACCCAATATTTTCTATGGCAGCTTAAAGAATGTGGCTGATCAACAAGGTGGGTTCGGTATCACCGCTTATCATTTGAAGACACTTTGTTGGCTTTATTTCTTGTGTGCTTGGGGGCTCCAGAGCAGGAACTGTACTTAAAGACTTGTATTCCCCACATCTGTTTGAATGGCTTCACTATGAGGCAGTTTGAGCTTTTTCTGTAGTATTTTTGCAAAAGAGGATCAAACTCCAACAGGGGAAGTTTAGATTGGATCTGAGGAAGAAATTCTTTACTGTATGGGTGGTGAGGCACTGGAATGTGTTGCCCAGGGAAGTTGTGAATGCTCCATCGCTGGCGGTGTTCAAGGCCGGGTTGGACATAGCCTTGGGTGGCATGGTCTAGTGGGAGATGTCCCTGCTGCTGGCAGGGGGGTTGGAACTGGTTCATCTTAAGGTCCTTTCCAACCCTAACTAGTCTATCATTCTATGTTTCTATAACACCTCTTGTCTAATGTGGCCGATTTTGAAAGGTAGGCTTCTGTAAGAGCAAAACTTGAGTGGTACGTAGTGCTGAAATGTTTTGAATGAAGCAATTGAAATTAGTTCCCCTTAGTTCTATATATTGCTAAAATTTGAAGCTAAATCTTCATATTACTTAAAAGCACAGATTAACTGTATGGGTTTGGCTTAATTCTGTTGAATAATGATTGCTTTCATGTGTAATCTTCTAGTATTTCTATTATAATCTCCTTGTAGTGCTTCTAACATCTTCCTTTGCCATACCACTATACTGTTGGAGATGAGAGAGACTAGCTTTTGAATTTAATCTTATCCGTCAGAATAAACAGGCTTTTAAAAATCTCATAGGTCTTTTTATTCTTTGAATACATTATTTAGTATTCACCAGAACCTTTTTATCTTGCACTTCCGTGACATATGTTCCTCATAAGGGCAAAAAAAAAAAAGTAATGGCTTGCCTGTGTCAGAGCCAGGGTCTGTCAAGCCTGGTATCCTATTGTTCCTGTGGCAAAGTGTGTGTGGCTGAACAAATCACTACGTGTTGTTCAGCCTGCGCTGGTCTGCAGTCTCTGGTTGGCTGTATTCAGCACAGAAGGAACTTGTCTGTGTGCAGTGTGTAGGGTCTGGAGTGTGCATGTATCCAGATGTGAGATCCTGGGAATGGCTGGTAACTGCCCATCGACCTCAAGAAACATGCAGCTTGCCATTGGTAATGGTGACGAGTGGGAGGAGCTGTCAAAGTTGCTTCTGCTATAGGTACCTCATAGGTCTGAAACCGTTTTTGGTTTTAGCCTTTTCTGGAGCTACTTGTGCCCAATGGCTTTCTTATTCATAAAATAACCCAATCTTCTTTAGAGCTTTAATTAAGCCTTAATTAAGTCTTCCATGCTCTTCCTCAGTTTTTTACTCACTAAACCTAGCAACATTATTAAAGTTTGTATCATTCTAATCAAGCTTCTAAAAGTATCACTCTTTTCTAGCAATATTTTGTCATTTTATTTCATTGTGTTTTTCTGTCCCTTAATTCTTAAGCCATTTATTTTAGTAAGTAGCACTGAATTATGTTTTTGACTCTTCTCATCTTCCCTCTTTGACCCTTCTTTACTTCTTTCCTTTGTGGGAGCCTCCAGCTTTTCTTGCCATAAGCTTATGAAGGATGTATTTATCAGCTAATATGTTAAAAGTTGGGTTAGAGGAGTTAACCACATTTATGAAATTTTGATTGAGAAAGGAATTACATTTTGGCAGACCATCATTTTATGACCAAATATGAAAATGTGGGTCCCTTGATGTTGACATACCCTTTGCTTTTAGAGTGCCCATGATTTTCTTCCAAATATTAACACTGGTTTCTTCTTTGTATTGGTATTGTTTCTTCAAATGTTATTTTAAAGGCTTCAAGTTGTAAATCAGGGTTTTGGATATTGTAGGAGCGGTAAGTTTGGTAAAGTCAGATAAAGTTACTTTTTCTCTCTCTGTAGGTTATTAATCCGATTTGCATTTGATTGTGGAAAAACGACTTAAATGCAATAAAATAGTCTGAAATCTTGGTAAGGTTCATGAAAATGTCAGGAAGCTGTGTCCATCGTTAGCGCTACGAGCCTCTAGACTAATGCGTCTGCTTCATTATACATGTATGAGATTTTTGTGCATTGTTTTACAAAGGTTTTCAGTGGTAACTTACTACTTAAGAACCCTGTGAGTTTTACAAAATGTACCGTTACACTCATGTACGTGAAATTGTAATGTAGAATCATAGAATAGTTAGGGTTGGAAAGGACCTTAAGATCATCTAGTTCCAATGCCCCTGCCATGGGTAATATAGTTAAACAACTGTTTGTAAATCTAGCTTGTTACATGTAATCTTTAATGTAATGTGTTTTTGTAGGTATGTGAGAGCTTTGAATTGTAAAGAAAAAAGTATTCTTAGATTTGGGGTTTTTTGGCCTTTTACAAGAAAGGATTTTTCCTGTAATAATTAAGAGTTTGGAAATATGAGTGTTTTGAACAGGTCTCCAAATAAACGTTTCGTACCAAATACATAACCCTTGCTTAAGCCGAGAAGGAAAACTCACTGTAGTAATTTTTAAAGGCTCCTTGCAGTATTCGGAATACAGCCGGAATGGTGTCGAGCATAAAGCTGAGGGTCCAGCAGGTGGTGCTAGTGGAATACAGTTAATGTTCATTTAACACGGCGTGAAGCATCTTTTAAGGAATGTGATTGAGACTGGTGCAGTATATGAGGAGTTACTTTCTATGCAACAAGCCTGTTTGTCCAGTGAAAAAGAGAAAACGGCAATCCTGTGTAGCGCCTTTGTGGTTTGAGCTTTCTAAGTTAGATATAGATGCTGCGGAATGAAACGTAGCTGTAGGATTATGGATGTGGGAAATAGACTGTGTGGAGGCATAGACCCAGGTTTTTTACCTGCTTTTCTTCGTAATTCAGAGAGCAGTTTGTGAAACTTGTCCATTCATGTACTATAAGAATATCATACCGTAACCACTTGCCTGTTTAAATAGCAAAATAGCTTTTTAATAATGTTGGTTTAACTGTTGAGGTTTTGGTTAGAGCAAGAATCTTTCCTCTTAAAGGAATGCATGAAATGAGGATCTCATTTTATGAGGGGGCGGGGAAGTTCAGTTTTCTGGTTTAATCCATCTTGTAGCTTAAAAAGCCAAAGTAGAAACAAATTCTGGTCTGAAGATATACAGATTCTGAGTTTGTACCAACTCTTATATAGGCTTTTTTTTGAGTCTCTTGAAAACTGTATCCTTTAAACGAAGGGGAAGGTTAGAGAACAGTGATTGCAGTAGTTTAAATTTCTGTTGCCTGCTATTTGAGCAGGTTTGGTTTTGTCTTAATGTGCCCTGACCTAAAATATGTATATTCTTTGAAAGCATGATGTAGAGCATTTTACAACATCAAATTAGCTTAAATGGTCCTATATAACATCCACTTTTAAAGGGAATTATTAGAATTTGGAAAACAAAGTATCTGTGAACCCAAATAACTTGTCTCCTGTCTAGTCCAAGAGAAAAATCCACAGCAAATACAAATTCCCAAACCTAATTTGCTTGCCATCTTAGTGCTGTGAGCAAGCTAAATGTTTTAGCCTTGTATGTGCCAGTGTCACCTTAGTAACCACCTCACTGTAGCTAAAACCAGCTAAATAAAGCCATGACAGCCACTCAAGCTTGGCTGACTATGGTTGAACAAACCCGGGGATGGTTTCTTTGGAGTTCATGCCCCTACACGCTTTCTATGAGTAACAACAAATTTGCTTAACGTCTGGGTTTTACTGTCCCGGGCACAGTGCTATGGGGTTCTGTGTGAGTGGAAAATCTTCTTCAAGTCTGCTACATCAAATACTTCATAGGATAACTGCATGCATACACAAAATCATCTCAAAGTGGATGTCAAATATCCAGTGTAGGCAGCTTCTCCAAGTGCCTTTTATATCTTGTTTTCCTCCTTGAGATAACTTTTTACTTGGCTTCACCCTCCTTCTGCTCCCCCCAGTGTATAAATGTTCTTGCACTTGAAAAAGAAGGAAATGTGCTCTCTTCAAATGTTTCTTTCTCCCATCCTGAGTTTATTTTTATTTGCTCGTTTTAGTAAGGAGGTTTTGTATTGCCTATCTTAAAATTTGGCATGATTCGCTTACTACTATAGAACCATAGTGTTACTGCAATCCTCTGTCTTCTGAAGACTGTCAGCATAGCATTAATGAGAATCAATAAACTCTCAAGTGTATTAAAATTCCCATCCAGAGCACTTTGATTTTTCACAGCATAAAATACAGGGAGGGATCAAGCAAGAAGCTCTGTGAAGTAATCTACTTAACAGTACAGCATCATAAAAATGTGTACAAAACACTGGGTTTCTTTCTTTTAAGTGTAATATCAATGCATTAGATTGAGAAATTGCACAAGAGGTAACTTTTTGGACCTGTTTGAATACCAAGATTGAAGAGTCATTAGTGAAAAGCTGTCAGAAGTATGTGTTAAGGTGTGTGTTTTCTTGGAAGCAATAACCGAAAAGGGAGCCCTTGCCAAATGCTGCCTTTGTAAAGGGTGAACAGGTTAAGAAGTACTTTCTGCTGCATTGTTCTTTAAACTACCTCTTAATCAGAAAAATCAGTTTGAGGTTTCTGTCAGCATTTTCTTTTTCAGGCAGTCAGGTTTTTGAGATGTGACCATGATTCTGAACCCTGTAATGGCACTTTTTCCTTGTCAATTATAGGAAAGGAATGTACGTAATGCTGATTCTTTTTAAGAGCCCATGTAAATAGTTTCTTTTTCACTTGCCCTGTTCAGCTGGGCTGAGGAATATTTTGCTCTGTTAAACCAGTTGTTTGAATGTGTCTGGAGTTACACTGATACGAAAGAGAACAGGATTTTGTTCTCTGTATTTATTGACAGATTCAGCCTGTCTGTAGTATTGAAATGTTCTTTTGAGTTTTGAGTAATTACAAAATCAGACTTGTGTACTGCACTCTACCAGATTCCAGTTGGGGGGAATCTGTAAAAACAAAAGTAAGAAATTCTTACCTTTTATATTTACATTTTACGCTATTGACTGTTAACATGCTTGGAACATTGAATGGGAATGTGTTTTATCTCCGAGTTTTTCTCCAGCTTTTCCAAAAGGGAATGGCTTCTCGGTATCAGGTTTTCATTTAAAAATTCAGCCCGCTAAATATTCTGAAAAGGGAAATTTAGAGTCTAATTGTGAAACAATATAAAGCCAAGTTATGATTTTTATTGGAAGGTCTGGTTCTTAAGCATGGAAACTGCAGCGCTTATGACAAAGACATATAGTCCAAGAGTGGAATAGTAAAAGTAACAATAGTTCAGAAGCTGATAGTATGCCTGTCCACTGCAGTAGCTGTACGATGCCTTAATTATGAACCTGAAAGTCAAGTTCTCTTGAAGTTATTTGAAGTATACTGTTGATTCAGTGGTGTCAGGATTTCACACCTGGAAATAAACTTACGCTGTGAACACTTGATTGCAGTTTTCTCTAGAGTGGAACTAGAGCACTCAAGGGTTTTTTAATTGTGTTGTGATTTGAATTGGGGAGTTTACCATCATTACTAAATGAGCTTGAGGTGTGTGGTATATACGTGAACTGTGGCTTAAGTTACCGAAGGCAAGCAGTCTGTGTTTTTCTTTGAGGATGATAGTGAGAGCGGGAAGAATACGATATTAAGTGCCACTGAGAAGCAAGCTGCAGCTCTGTGTATCAGGTTGGAGTTTTTCCGAGTATCTCGGGCAGATAGCTTTAGGCAATGTGTGCGCACACTCGTGTCTTGGGTTCGGGTAATAGTTTAACTGATGTGAGGCTTCAGAATGAGGTGTTTTTAATGAAATTGTTGGGTGGGATTTTGTTTTGTTTATGGAAGCTGGTTTACCTGTTTACTTCTGCTAACACTTGGTTTCTTGTGTTCTTTTTCTCCTTTGTGAGATTACTACAGGGCCTGATATCACTCACAGTGTGTATTTATAATAGGGTCAGAATTGCAAAAGAATGGGTCTTACAGGTCAGGGAGGTGTGTTTTAGTTTAAATTAATATATTTTTCTTTGCACTGTCTTTCTTTTGTAAGTATTAAGTTGATTGAAAGTATTTTTAAAGCATGAGGCTTTAAAAAAAAACACCTAAATATCCAGTTAAGTCTCTTGCTAAGTCTTTCAGTCATGTTCTACAGTTATGTGGTATTTTAACTATTTACTGTTTTGCTTTCAGCATTGTTAGTGAAGCAGGAGCATCCATCTACAGTGTCAGCCCAGAAGCATCCAAGGAAATGCCAGACCTGGACCCTAACCTGCGAAGTGCAGGTATGAAGCAGATTTCATTTTTATCACTGTTTCAACATGGAGCTCAAGCCTCAGTTCTCAGATAGTATTGTTTATAATATTAAGTGTAGTAACAGTCTGAAGTATAAAAAGTGAAATGTTTGGATGTTTTGATTCTAAACTAATTCTGTCATTTCACATTTGAAGTCTTAGGTATGCAAATCCATGACATCTTCTACAAAGGCCTGTAATGTAAAAGTCCTTGTGAGTGTATTCCTTCAGCAGGCTGGTACAGAAGAATTCATGGGGATTAATGTTAATGATGAATTGTGTAAACTGTCATAGTTGGATAGGTTCATGCCCACAAGAGCTAGACCTTCCTTCTCTTGTCTTCTCCTCTGTATGTACACAAACATCTCTAACCAATAATTAAACACTTCAAGGGCTGGAAAAAAATAAGCTAAGAATAGAACTCATAATTTGAATGTGTGCAGTCATTGTGATCGCTTTAAACTCTTTAGTGTAGCTTTCTTTTATTATCAGCTTCAGCATGAAAATCACGGAGGTATAATACAGCCCAAGTTCTTAGAAACGTCCAAGTGTCACTGTTGCAGTTTTCGGTGTTTGGTTAAAGAATAGTCTTTAAAGATCAAATTCCTAGCAGTTTCATTGGCATCCAGTTTCTACTTATGAGTTTGGTTTATTGGGAAACAGCTGTAAAGTAAGGGCTGAAGGGTTTTTTTGATTACTTAATTTGGGTATTTTTTTATTTGCTTGTCTTTTTATATCTCTTTATCTACCTCAGGTTTTTATTTACTGTCTTCATTTTCCTGCACTTTGCTGTCATACGCAATCAAATACAGCATATTTGCAGATACAGTAACGCTCATGTAAATCTTTTCCGGTCAGAATTATACCATTCTTAATTCTGTTGTTACTCTAGCAGGCTACGAGTCTGGAAATCCTTAGCAAGGTGTAGATCAGCAGAAAACAAATGTGAAGTTTGGTGGTATTTGGGGTGAAACTTTCTAGAATTCCCCATATTCCCTATTCCTCTTATTTCCAAGAAGGGGGCAAAGGGATTTGTGTTAACTTGATGTTTCAAGGAAATGTTTTTACAGGACTACCCTTTAAATGTGTCTGTCAGCCCTTCCCTTTCCAGGACAGGCCTCTAGCTTCTTCTGGCTTGACTCTATTCTCTCTGCCTGTGAACACGCTCCCTTGTTATTGTTTCTTACCTGTGCCGCAGAGGTTTTGAACATGCCATGGTATGGCCAAAGCAAATACTAGGAATGTGATATTTCCATATTTGTGACACATGCCATTAACGTTCCCTTGGGCCAGAGTTTTTTAAGTTGCTGATACATTAACTGTGGGTTTAGAGTTGATGTAAATGAACACAAAAACAGTGAAAAGGGGGAAATGTAATTATTAACAACATACTTTTCCAGATGTACAGGATTTTCCTTCTTTTCTGAAGTTAATTTTTGAACATTTCAGTCACTTTTACTTAGTGTTGTACATCAAATAGAGTAAATGAAAATCAAATTTGTAATACATGACCAATTTCAGTATTAATTATACTATATAATAGAATTCATAATTTCTCCATTATTACTAGGAATTGCTTCAGGCATAACTTCAGTGCTGTTGCTCTGGTTGGAAAAGCATCAGCAATTTTAACGTGCCGTAGCAGTACCACAGCATGGATGAAAAATGGAAAAGGGTAGGATAGAAAGTGAAAAATAATAGCTTAGTTCCTTGGGTGCTGGCTGGTGTGGAACTGACAGCTAGAAGTGTATTTATTACAGTGGAGGCTTTCTGGGAGTTTTAGACTTCTTGACGTCTTTTAATGTCAATTTGTAATTAGATGCACTAAAGCTGTGGACGTCTTTTTAAATCGGACTATGAAAATGTGACATAACAGAGGGGAACATTAACTGATCTTTGAGGAGGTTTGTAAACTTTTTTCTTTATCAGCTGTTACTTTTGTACCTTTGATTTGCCTTTAATTTGCGGCAAAGAGAGAAGTGACATGGTGCAGAGCTGACTTGCTTTTTATTTTAATTGTTGTGTTACATCATGTCAGGTTCTGTGCTTACACAATAGCATTTAGTGCATTAAAGGAAGATGACAGCCGCGTGATGAAGAGTGACATTTATAGTTAAAATAAAAGGTACAACTGACGTGAGATATCTGTGATCCTAACACAGTTTGCCACTTTAACATTTTTCTCAACGCAGGCTTTGCAGATGGGTTTGGGGCTTTTTGAGTTACACAGATAGGCCTGTGTTTGTCCATCAGGTACATAATAAATGGAAACTATTCAATAATGAACATTGTATGTGAACTTGCTTTCACATTTTGTGATACGATCTCTGTCATACAGTGCTGTTTAGTGGCCGTTTATAGGAAGTTTTCACTTCATACAAAGAAATAGAAGTCACCAATCCTGGTAAAAGATATTAGCTTATGAATTTCTTCTTGGCAAAGTGTAATGCACAGGGAGAAAATCAGCAACCTTTAGCGTTTCTTGGGGGAATACTAATTAAAGGTGTTAATGAAGGCAAAAACTCAACTGGTTAATATTTTTTTTTCCTTTGAGCTGTCTTTTGAAGGATGTAGATGACATGGGTTTGTAATAAATAATATACATAACCGTGTATGTATACAGTGTAGTGGACAGTCTTTATAGTCATATGTATGGCACTTTTAGACAAAATTGCACATGGTGAGGCTGGCAGAGAGGAGCTCATTTATAATTCACTATCTACAGCGCAGAAATTGCAGTAGGGTCCCTACAACTTTGGAAACGTCCTCCAGAGATGGCTACCTTCTTTCTGGTGCCAGGCGATATCAGCTCCTCATATCAATTCTTTACATTGAAACAGGTTCTTTAAAAGTTGTATAGCAGCAAATCTGAATATTTCATGCAAGTGCAGAAGCTTCTGTAGTGCCACTCCAATTCCAATATAGTCTTGTGGACTCAACTAAGTAGGCAGTAAAGGATGTGATGAAACCTAGTTACTTGTGTTTGAGTGGAGTGAGAAGGTATACATTCCCTTCTGACAGTCATTGTAGGATTAATGAGCAGAACAGCTATTTCTCAGCCTCACAGAATTAGGAGATAAGAGCAGTAAAAGGATTTCCTACTTGATAGGCTGAGGAAGTTCAGCTGCAGCAGATTAGGAGGGTTCTGCCTGGAAAACAAGCCGTTGGAGTTCAGTAACAGGGGGTTTGGGATGAACTTGTGTAGGGTTACAGCCTGAGAAGGAAATGCAAATGTTCCTTGCGTTCTCCTTCCGAAGTGCTGTATTGAAGGACAAGCTGAAGATATAGGGTGGGGAATTTTGTATGGGAGAATGGACTCCATGAAAAGAGTCCTTGGCAAGCTGGAAAAATTGATCACCTCTGAAGCTGATAAAGATGTGCCTACTCAAGGCTTTGTGAGCACCTGCTTTAGGGTTAGTGAAATGGTACTGAGGGGGCTGTGAGGCTGGGTGGGTGACTGCAGTTCTGTTTCTACCCACCCTCTTAGAGCAGAAGTCAAATGGTTTATTTGGTGAAGTTTTCTTAAAGCTATCTAATTCATATTTACTTGGCTGGATGGTCTGGGTTTGATTTGTATTTTGTTTGGATTTTTTTGTGTGTTTTTGGGGGGATTTCATTTTATTTTATTTTATTTTATTTATTTTTCCTATTTCCTTAGCTACCATCAATGTGACATTTTATATTTAACCTCTGATTAGCTTTTATTCATGGCAACTTTAAGTAGGAGTTTTTCACGGTAGCTCATCCATAAGATCTTCTGGATTACTTTGTGATCTCTGTGGTTGAGGCTTGCTTCTGCCTTTTTCATGGAAGGCCTGGATGCAAGTTTCCTTTTGAAGTAGTTGTAAGTAACAGTTCAGTGAGCACAGTACTTTGCCTTCCAAGTTTACTGGTGATTCCCCTTGTCATTAGTTGTCTTTAATTATCAGAGGAGGCTGCATTGATATAATATTCTTTGCATGGGTAAAAGAAAGCTAAACTCAGTGGTGACAAGCATTCTTCCTTTAAACCAATGGACTCCATGACGGTCAGTGTTGACGTGGTTTTGGGTTGCTGTCACTATGCCTGTGAACTCTGGAATTAAATGGTTTTCCTAAGGTTGATATCTTACTTGTTATACCTCCACCCTGTCCTATGTCCTTGCCTGAGGGGTTATTTTGTTGTTCAGAACCTGTATTCCTGTTGAAAATTAGGCTTCTAGGGTGAGAAATAAAATGAGTCGGTGCAGATGTTGGTGCATAGACACTGCAGCACTTTGTTTTTTTCTCTCAAGATAATGCTTCTCCACTTCTGCATTTCTTTGTTGATGCAAATGCCTGCTGGCTTGAGCAAGGTTAGCTAGCCTAATGGGAAGGCTGTAGAGGGATAGGGGAAGTGTATAGGAAGTGTAAGCGCATGTGACTCATGCTGAAGGACTGACACAGAAATATGGATTTTCTATGCTTCCTGGATGCCTGGAACTTTCTAAAGCATGGTCAGCTAGTGGTGGTGTAGTTGTTATCCTTGGTACAAGCAGAATAAAGGATGCGCTAATTGTTTGGGATGTGCTCACATCAGGTTATTTTAGTTCTGCTGCTTCTCCACTTCTTGAAGTGGATACCATGATGAAGTGGATGTCGCTAAATACCTGCAGGAACCAGAGGAAACTGCTGAATTCTGGTGAAACAGTGGCCTGATGGTGGAGAACTGCTAGGAGGCAGTAGTCATGCTGGGACTTTACCCTGGTTTCAATATACACTCAGTTGTATTAAATGAGAAATGCCTTTGTTTCATTAAATTGATGAATTACCTTTCATTTTGAGATGACTACTGTAACAAATAAGCAATCTCTTTTCTTTCACTGTTTAAAAAGAAAAATAATGTGCTTCAGTGAACTGATTTGTAAAAATGCAGACAAACCTGAATATGTAGAATTAAATAAACACAGGATAAGGTGAGAAAGGGGGTTATGTCTTTTCAGACATCCCATTTGTGTAATTACTTGTTCAAGGATTTCTCTCGCTAAGCCTCTCCAATTTATTTCCACACCTTAATGCAGTCATAAGCGTCTGGTTTTTAATCTGCAGTTCTGTGTTCAGCTGCTGAAACAAGAGCAACATACTTGGCCTTGTCTAATGCAGCACCTCCAATAAATGCTCATTTTCCTCTCAGACATGAAGGGCCTGGGGTCCTCTGACAAGATCTCATAGTTGAGTTGCCCAGTTAAGGAAGCAACAAATGTTGATAAAATATTCCCTAAAGTTGCTTTTTTGCAAAGATTTGGAATACTAAATGTGCAGTGCTGCATGCTCAGGTATGATTCTGTATAGAAACTGTGTTGCTTCTAAAGGGTGATTTCTGAGGATAAAGAAGAATCTGAGAGAGCAAAAGGTCACACAGCACAGCTTGCCTTAGCATTGTCAAATCCCATCTGCTTGTCTCCTCTCCACAGGGCAGAATTCATTGCATTATTGAACACTCAAAGTTCAGCACACCACTTGCACTTTTCCTTGCAAAAGGAAGCCTTATAGGCTTTGGGGGCTTGTTAGGACTTTGAGACTGTTATGCTACAGGGTTCTTCTCCTGAGGGTGCTGTTAGAGATGTACAGTTCAGAGCTGTCATTCTGGCCAGCAAGTAGAAGGTAGAGACAAGAAAAAATGTAATTTCTTTTGATTTTATCTTAAGGAAAGTAAACCAGCTTGGTGATTACATGTGTGGGACATAGAGCCTTGATGTCTACTTGAGCTAATTTTTTCATCTTATTAAAAGAGCACTATTCCCCCTTGGCTACTGAGGAGAGAAGGTCATTTTTCAGAAACTTTATTGGACAGAAGTCCTATGGTGAAGCCATTCTCACTGCTTTCTAAGTAGAAGCTTTCTTCTTCAGTTAATCTTCGGGGATTGGTGGAGGTTCCACCACAAGTTTTCCGGAAGAGTTAAAAGGAAGGAAAGTGAGTGCTGGATTCTTACGCTTTAAAACACTTTGCCAGCCCATTTAGTCACACTAGTGCAGAATGAACTTGTATTCCATCTTCATCTGATGCATTCTGTCGCACTTGAGAATAACTTGGAAAGGAAAAGATGCAATGGTTAGAAACAGAATGGATGAATGCCAGCAAAAGATAAAGAGGGGCTTGTTTCTTCTCTCCCTGTAGGACCCAGTTTCTACTAATGAGCAAAAGCTCATCTCAAGTTGTGGGCTGGGCTCTACAGTTTAAACAGAATTTATAGGGTATCTATGAATAGCTAAAACTTTCAGTCTGTACGTGCAGATAGCCTGAAAATGACTGGGACTCCCACATGGACATGTGAGTGGGGAAAAAATAGGCTTGAATCTCCCCAAACCAGTGGCGCAGTGCTGAATGGGTTGTTACACAGGTGTTAGAGATGCTTGTAATGTTCGCTTTCTTACTGTTCTGGACAAGAATTTAATGTTTTCTGATCTTTACAAACTTTATGACCATGTGTGGGAAGTGGTGTATAATTTTTACCATCCTGCTCATCAGCACTGTATTTCCTCTGAAGCTGTGGAGTATAGTAGTAGACTGGAGTAGAGGAGTTTGATCATTATGATCTGCAAGATAGAGACCCATTTAGATTCTCGTAGTCTTCTGCCTTGTTACAGAATTAAAACAGGAGATTGTGTTTAACCAGGTGAAAACTCTTCTGTCTGGCTGTTTTGAATGCTTTCACTATGCTAAGAGAGTAGTGTGTGTGTGTCTGAACTGAGCATTATTCTCAGTGGGCCTGTGTGATTACACTACTTTGCATGCTTTATGGAAAGATGTGACATTCACTTTGCCTTCCTTTCATATACCTGTTTCTTATATCCCAGATGTATCTGAGTTCAGCAGATGGACTTGCCTCTTATTTACAGAGCATCATTTTCTACATTTCTGAACAAACTGAAAGTACCCCACTGGTTCTGTCCAAAACCAATCTCCAGAAGCATACCAATAGTCCCTGCTCTGATAAAACCAGTTCCCTTAGCATAAAAGAACTATGAAAACTATTTGCTTCCCTCCCTCTGGATGTATTGTGCTATTGTGTGTTTGTGCATTTTCCTTAGAAGGTTTTGTTGCTTCTTTGAAGCGTGGAGTCAGAGGAGGAAACAGGACAAGGATGCTCTTCAACTGGAGGAGTTTTGGTTTGCTTTTAATGTAGCAATATTCGTTACTCACCAAAGCTTTTCCTGCTGTAGGCTTAAGGAAAGGACATTCTGGTCATTTGTAAAAGCTTAATTTCTGTTGTTGATATAAATGAATAAGCCTTGTAAGTACAGAACTCCAAGTAATTTTTTGCATTTAGTAGCATCAGTAATCAGTGACATGGTGATGCAGTTAAAATCAGTAGCAGTGGGCTGAACCATGCTGATGATGTGTACCTTTTAGGCTGAACAGATGGGGAAAGATCTTATTTATTTTCTGAATTTATACCATCTTTTAACTCATTTTTGTGCCAGAAAAATCACATCAGGCTTCAATTAAACAATTGTGTGTCTCCTATCTCACCTGGGATAAAACCCCTGCTACTATCCTCTGATACAGAAATTATAAGTGCTTATAAAAATGGGTTTGAGAGTTTTTCTAGGAAAAAATTAGTGACTTAAAAAAAAGATACATTTCAATGTTCACTTATCAGTTTTCTCTTTAAATGTATTTCTTAGTTCCTTTCTGTATTCCAGCCGTCTCTTTCACAGATTTTGTAGTAAATAAATAGAGCATTGTCATTCATGATTTCATTAATCTCAGGCAAGTAACAGATTATCAGTTTTATGGAGTTAAAAGTAAACTAAAATGTAACCTTTTTAAAACAAAAACCTGCTCACTTGCCGCACAAGAATTTTGGATGAAATGCAGCTGTTGAGCAGTTGCTTAAAATAAATTGCATACTTTAAACCCACCAAGAAGATAGATGGGGATTCAAAACTCTGTCACAAATCCTGACCTACTGAGAAAGAATGCTTAATGAAAAGACTACTGTACGTTTCACTGTATCCTTTGCAAAGAGGGTGAAATTCAGGTCAACAGGATAGAAAGCTTCCAGGACTCAGGAAACCTGAACAATCGATCACTGAGTAAACATTATTGCAGATACTTGTGGAGGATAATTGATCTTGAGCACAATAATAGGCTTTAGAAAAGGATTTAAATAGGTTGTAATGTTTCCATATCTAGCCTGGTATGATATATTGATAGTAATTACATATGAATTTGTGAGTCTCTGATTACCTTGATATATTACTTTTTATTTCATTGACATAGAAGTTTCAACCCAGGCTTTTAAGTTGCAAAGATTCATTTAAAATAGTAGGGGGGATGAGTTACTTGGATACTATAGCAGCATGTCTCAGCAAGAACGAGATATGAGGGTTTATAATAAAAATACAGAATGTTCTCATTTATGACAAAATTGAGGTTAAACTAATCATAACTAATCATAGCCTAACCGTTTGTGGTTGCCATATGGTTATTTGTAAGCTATCCACTGCCTTCACATCTGGAAGCTTCACATTGTTTCAAAACACAAACAAATACTCCCACTCGTATGAAGTGACTAAACTGTCAGTTATTGACTGGCACATCTTTTTTATCCTTACATAAAGACCGGGGTGTTTAAAGGAAGGAATGCCATCATCTAGGACTTCTGGCCAAAAACGTTTTTCTGCTTGCAGTGGGAAGCAGAATTTGAATGCTACTGTAACTGAAAGAAATCGAGATTTTTTTTCCTTTTTCCACCCATAATCATTCCTGATAGTCTCTCGTGCTGCACTTGGCAGAACTTTGTATGTTCATTTTCACTCCTTCCCTATCTACAATCATTAGGCTTTTGCTTTATGGTGTGGCTTTTACACAGAGGAATGCAAAACAGGAACCATTTAATATGTGATTGTCTGAACGCAGAAGTTGGCAGGCTGCCCCTGAGGCAGGCACAATGCTTGAAACCCTTTATAAAAAACATTAGTTACGTGGTTGACCAGATTTCTAGCTGCCCTTGCACCCTAAAGAGTGTGCGTGTCTGATTTGGGCCATGATGATGCTTCAGTTTTATTCCATTACTGAAGGGAAGCAGGTAACCTAATTAAGAAGTTAGCGCTAATTCTGGGTTTTTTTTATAGGGCTGGCAGCTGACAAGAGCCTTGTATATATACCATCTAGAGAAATAATTGGAAGCATGCTATATTGGTTTTGCCACAAAGATTTAGCCTCAAAACTGTTATCAGTGTTGCAGAGTGGGCACTCTCTCCTTTTTAACCCCTGTGAAAAATTACATCACTTGCGGTAGAAAGTGCTAGTAAAAACTAAGTTGTGTGACATGTATGTGTGAGGGAAACAGTCTTAAATTTGTCAATTTGGAATTAAGGGAGATTCAATCTTTTTAATACAGGAGTAGCCAGATAATTGTGTTTGCAAGTTCATGAGGGCACATCTGCTCATTAGCCGTTACGAAACAAAACATTTTAATATAAATCTTTTATTTTTTTATGAAGATCAGACAAGTTTTACGAAAGGTTTCTGCCTACCATGCTGTCATTGCACTTCATTGCTGACTGGCAGACAGACTTACCTAACTGGAAGGTTTTCCTGTCAAATAACCAGAGTATGGATTGAATTGAGACCACCAAACAGTTAAATCACCTCTCTTGCGAAATGGCAAAAACTGGCCTAATGACAAGACAGGATTTCAGGAAATACGCTTTCTGTAACCTTCTTTATTGCTCATTGCATCTGGAGGCGAAGTTTACCTCTGTTAAAGTCAGAGGACCACCTAGGCCATCCTGTCCCCCCAAGCTTGAAAATGTTACATGGATTTACTGCATGGCAGCGCAATATGTTACTGTCATTCCAAGTATTACAATAATGTTTTCTTCTTAATTGACAACTTGAAGCTTTGCATCTATCCAGTGTGGAATTCTTGTGATAGTCTAAGAGGGATGATGTCATCCTGATTGTAATACCCTGTTTAATATTGAACAGAGTGAGGAAATTTTTCATGTTTTACTTAGACTACCATATTTAAGAATGACATCTCAAGCATTTCATGTTTGGCCCTGCTGATTACTTTGAGAAATCTGTTTTTCTGTCTTTGTCCTGCATGCCATTATTTAATTTGTTTTCTATTTGCTTGAGTGAAAGTGAAGCATGTCTTAATAATTGTAGAAGTGCAAATGTGTTACCTGTTTCATTGTCAGTGTCGTGGTTTAAGCCCAGTCGGCAACTCTGCCACGCAGTCACTCACTCGCTCCCCCCTCCTCTCTTCCTCCTGCTCCTGGAGGGATGGGCAGGAGAAGTGAAAGAATGTAATTCCCATGGGTTGAAGTAAGAGCAGTCCAATAACTAAGATATAACACAAACTACTGCTGCTACGACCAATAATAAAGATAAAGGAAATAACAAGGGAAGAGAATACAACCACTCACTACCCACCGACTGATACTCTGCCTGACCCCAGCAGTGATCTAACCCTTCTGGGTAGCTGCCCCCAGTTTATGTAGTGGGCATGATGTGCTGTGGTATGGAATACCTCTTTGGTCAGTTTGGGTCAGGTGTCCTGTCTCTGCTTCCTCCCGGCTTCCCCTCCTGTCTGGCAGTGCATGAGACTCAGAAAGTCCTTGGTGAGAGTAAATATTACTGAGCAGCAACTAAAAACTAAATCTGTGTTATCAGCACTGTTCCCAGGCTGAAAGTCAAAAACACAGCACTGTACCAACTACTAAGGAGAAAAATGTCTGCTACTGCTGAAATCATGACAGTCAGTCTTCTAAAAATGCATGGTTTCTAGCCATTCCTGAAATGTACTTCAAGCATATAAACGGATAGTTTTGGGGCAATACCCGTATCAGTGTAAAATAGTTTCATATTAAAAAGAGCCTTCTGAAATGTGTTGATTTAATTTTCAACGGAAAGATGTAGGACCATCAGGTTTTACTGTCTCTGGTCCATGGTAGCATACCTTGCACTTCTGCAGAGCCCTCTTGGTACAAGCAGAGCAATCTTCTGTTTGTACTGTTAGAGTCCAGCCACATGGATCAGATCACCAGGGCAAAGCCTCACTGCTGCCTAGAAAAGAGCTATCTATTGCAGTGTGCTAGTACTGTAACAAAGAAGAAGTGGTTTTACCTGGACAAGAGACAGAAATGTTGATCTTGGCTGAATTTGTGCCTAGGGAGAATGTGGACAACTTTTGCCTTTTCCCTATTGTGCACTCTTATTTTGAATTTTAAAAGTTCTGAAGTAAAATTGCAGCTTTAGTGGGAATTCTGCACATCAGCTACCTTGCTGGTATTGGCTGCAGAAGCCGCATCCCTTAAATTGTATAACGGGCTGTTAGTTGATCTTTGCACTTTGATATTGTAACTATTAGGCCTGATCCAGGAAAGCACTTAAATGTCTATATAACATTATGCATGTGAATAGTTTTGCTGGTTCTGGTGGGAAAACAGACATGCATCTGTGCTGAAGTACTTTGCTGGATCAGGTCCTACGCCTCCGCTGGAAGCCTCCTAGGGATATGACAGCATTGACAACCTAGCTATTATGACAAGAAGAGTCTAAATTTTACTTTTTAATTGAAGGTTCCCAAGAGAAGGTTAGTCTTGGAAAATTCCTGTATCAACCTATGTCTGTAATTGCCTATTTTTAAAAGGTATAATAAAAGGAGATGTGGACAGTGAGAGATATTTGCTTTCAGCTTATCTAAAATGTAACTTTTGAAATGTGCTTTGCCATTAAGTGGAACTTAAAGAAACTGAGTTAAAGAAAGTTTCCTGAAAGACAAGTATAGAATCTCTACCTAGACATAAAAGCGTTCAGAAGAAATACATTGTTTTAAATGTCCTCTGGTTTGGATAAATACTTTCATTGGTGCTTTGTTCCACTTTTGTTTGTAAAGTGAAGGGTGATAGGTACCACTGGTATTTAAAGGTAATTAATATGAATTACTCTTACAGGAAAGCATTTCTGCAGTAAGCTCTACTCATGTAACTAATAACCAATGCACTTACACTGGTTAGTCTTTTATGGTCTTTGACAAGCAGGCATATGTGATTGCCTTTGAATTCAGAACTTCTCTATCAGAGAAGCAGCTATATCAGATGTCACCAGCACTGTGCTTTCTGAGCCTAGCTAGCAAATTGCCATTGTCAGCATCTGTTGAAATGGCTAATAAAAGATAGGAAAAGTCTTGCTTGCATGACCGAGTGGTGAACTTCATGTTAACTGTGCATTCAGCAGTGCAGATCTTTAGAAGTGAAATCTCTAATGCTGCATTTAATCGATGAACTGTGTAGTTGTGGTCTGGGGAGCCTGCATAGCTGATAAATCATAGAATCAACCGGGTTGGAAAAAACTATCAAGCATGATCCTTCTGGAGCTGGAGCACCTTTGATACAAGAAGTCAGGAGAACTGTGAGTTCAAACTGGAGAAGAGGCTGCTCGGGAGGACCTAATGAATATGTCTAGTGAATATGGGATGGGAGGAATAAAGAAGAGTATTCTCAGTAGTGCCCGCTTTCAGGCCAAGAGACAGTCATGGAACATAGCAAATTCCATCTTAAACACAACAAAGTGCTCACTGTCAGGATGGTGAAAAGCTGGAATGGATTGCTCGGCAGGTTGTAGAGTCTCCATCCATGGAGGTACTCAAGACCCAATGCTTTGTGGTCCTGGGCAGCCTGCTGTTGCAGACTGTGTTTCAGCCAGGGTGTTAGACAAGATGATGTCTGTCCTCAAATGGTCTGTCCAACCTAAGCAAACATGCTTAGGTATTTATATAAATACATATTTATTGACTAATGGAGATACTTCCAGTTTTCTTACTTGATCATTATATATTGTTGACCAAACCACTGTGCATATATGTATCTATTTATAATCACTCCGGACTCCTGTCTGTTGTTCCTGTAACCCTCTCTTGGTCTGTTTAAAAAGGAACTTAAATGTAAAATAAATGTTAGGAACTATTTCTTGAAGTGACTGATGTCAGCTGTGGGGCTGATGGTGGAGATAGCTTATAAAGGATCACAGCTTTCTTCTGTCCCACCCCCATTTCTCTTATTCTTGCACATGTGCAGATGGTATGAAAAGCAGTCTTTGCGACAAGGGATGGCTTTGTTTTGCTGTTGGTTTTTTGTAAATTCTTTTGCATTTTTTTAAGTATTTTTTTATTGTTGGTTCTGTGGGGTTTTTTTTTGCTTTTTGGGTTTGGGCTTTGTTTTTGTGGGATTTTGTTTTTTTCTTGGGGATGGGGTTGTTTGTTTAAAAGGCATTTGGTCCTTTTTGAGAAGTATCTCCAGGCACTCCTGTTATTCATCCGTGTTTACTTCACTAGATGGAATGAGTGTTCTAAGAGCTGCTAAGGCAGCTAACCTGTTTTATCTTTAGTCAGGAGAAAAAAAACTTACAAAGGAATACTGGTAGAGTAGAACTCTTGTACTTTAATACATGTGGGAGGCAGCACAGTTGCAAATACTGAGTACAGCCCAGTATCTGCAGAATTGAACCGAGGCTGAGAATTGACATTTGCAAATAAGGTTGTTTTTTTTTCCTGAGATTTCAGTAATTAAAAGGTTTCTCAATAAATATAAGCTTAAAAAATGCAGTCTTGATTCAGTGTTTTGATTTGGAAGACCAAGAGTTCTTACCATGTGCTTTTTATGGCACCAGGAATGTTGGAGAGGGCTTTAATTGTTTTTTTAGACCTGGTTATAGCAATGATAGGAAACTGATGTGTTTTGGTACGCAGTTTGGTAAACTCTAAGAACCGTTTTCCAAGTGAACACTGAATTTTATGGTTGAATTAGATAAATATATGTAAGTATATAATAGATACCTTAATGAAATTCTGTATCAGATAAGTAAGTCTGTGAACAGTTACTCCATTTTTAGCCATTTATTTCTACAGATATGTGATTTAAAGTTCAAGGATATTTCTGAGTTTAATTTAGAATGTTCCATGTATTTTTAGTAAGGATACAAGGGAAATACTCAGTGTACACAGGTTTTATTATTATCTCTGTACCCTGAAAAAGCTTTTTTAAATATCAGAATTACAGTTTGAAATCTCCTTAAATCTTTGCTTGAATTATTCAATTAAAAGGTAAAAAGAGACATTAAATATGTAGGAGAGTTAAAAAGAAGCTAAAGCAATTACATGATTCTGATTTTTCAGGTAAAACCCATAGTTGTTTTCTAATTCTGTTTTTCAGTTTCCATAGCTAGACGTGTCCAAGACCCATTAGCTGAACTAGTGAAAATTGAGCCCAAACACATAGGAGTTGGAATGTATCAGGTAAGATAATATGTGTTATTTAATCTTAAGTAATCTATCACGATACAGAGCAACACCAAGATGCTGCTTTATAATTGTCAACTAGTTACGTGTCCTTTAAAAAGACATTTGAAGAGTTGATAGAATGGTAGTAAATACTTAGAAGACATAAACTGCCTCTTTTTCTAATCTCTGCTTTTAACGATTGTGATTGAGACTGAAATGGCTGTAGCCAGACATACAGTCTATTAAAAACATCAAATCAGACAGGTAACCTGATCTATAAAGCTTTCTCTTTTCTGTATTGTTACAGCAATGGGGTTTTAGCTCTTTGTGTAAAATACAATGCGATATCAATCCTCCATTTAGAAGCCATTAATTTGTACTATGAGGTGCATTCCTTCTTAGAAGTTCATAATAAAAGCATCTGGTTTGAAGTTTTTCATTTACCAAAGCTGAATTGGGAAATGTTTGACCCCTCAGAAATAATCTACAAAAATGTACGAGAAGTAGCTCCTTCCTTCAAAGTGTCTTTACCAAGTGAATGATATTGAGAAGTGGTACATAAGTTATTTTATAGCGTATCGGCATTGATTCAGGAAAACGTTTATGGATGTGCTTAAGTCCCAGATAGAGAAGTAAAAAAAAAAGTAAAATTCAGCATGGTGTTTTGTCTGTGTATTTGAATCTATAGAATGTAAGTAATTAAGTGCATTTGAAAGGCTGGGGCAGAATTCAGAACCCAAAGCATGGATCTGTCTGGATCTGTGCTTTTGGGTTAGCACATGAGGGTTAGAATTGGATAGAATGCAATTCTTAGCCTAGAATCCTTTGCAGAAAGGTATTATGAAAGATTTCAAGGTTGTGCTTACCCTGTTTTATTTGAAGGAACCCGGTCTGTATTTTAGTTGGTTAAGGTAGTGCTCAGTGCTGCTTTTGCAAGACTTACTTCTGTTACCACAGACTATAAAATCTACTCGTGTTGCTTGCTAACTGAAAAGCTTAGCAGTATAACTAATTTGTATAATTAATCCTTCAGTATGAATGGTTTCATAGTTTTTGAGGAAAAGGATTGAAGGGCTGAAATACTGTGTGTTTCTTTAATGTATGCATCCAGATTTCATGCTTTAATGATGGCAGCTATAAATCAGGAGGTGGTCATCTGGCAAAAAGAGGAGCTTCAATCAGAAGCATAGCCTGTTTCCATACTTGTCGAGACCCACTGCTTTTATTTGTAACAGTAGCAGCAATAAAAGCAATAATGGAAAATGGTACAAATGCTTGTTGGGCCTTGCTTTAAGGAAAAAAGTGTTTAACGTCAAAAAACTGATCTCAACACATTGAGAAAATGGTGTTTTTTAAATAAAATGTTTAAAAACCGATTCCAATCATAGCTGATATAATCCCTCAGGTAAGGAGTGTATCAGGTAAGAATTTTTATATTACCCAAGGCAATTTGAAATGGTTTATGTTTTAATTTATAATCTAAGTTGCTTGCTATAGCTTTTTTAATTAATTTCTGTGATAAAATATGTAATGTGTATTGTAAATCAAAGATGTAACATGCTTTTCACACAGGTGGCTTTTTTCTTAACCCACCATAACTATAAACCTGTATCTTTAACACCCTGAATTCAGTATTTAAGAATCTGACAAATCCAAGTTTTTCCCTTCTTGTCCTGAAGGAAAGAGAAAGATTAGTCCTGTGCTCAGCCTCTGCCTCTTTAGGCAGAGGCAGGCTGGGACTGCATGCTGCTGCCAGAAACTGTGGAAGCCATACAGCCCAATAAGTACGGTGGTTTCTTGAGGAATGGTTGCATATTCAGTGCATGTTGATCAAAGCATGAGCTCCATGAAGGGGTGATCCTGCTTTTTTTGCTACTCCTGCCCCAATCCTATTCTGGTGCTGGTAATGGCTATGTGATGTGTTGGCCTGAGGAAGGGGTGGCAATGCATAGCTTGGGGAGGAGTGGAGCTGGGGCTAGTGCTTTCACAGCAGCCTGAGATTTGATGGACTTGGGGCATGGCCTTTCCATCAGTTTAAGATGGCCAGAGGGCCCAGTCTACTCTACTTGAAAGGCAGAGACATTAATTTTTCTGTCTCTTTGGGAGTCTTTTCCTCAGAGGTTAACTAAACTAGTGAAGCAGAACCTGCCTGTTTGAAGGCTGTAGCTTTTGTCCTGGGACTGTGGCATGGGAGCATTGTATGTTCAGCTGAGTGACCCCTTGACCAGGAGCTGCTACTGCTCTCAGTAGTGCTAAAGGAAATTCAAGTGGTTGTGTGTGTGTTAGATTTGCTGCTTACAATATGAGCTTTCTCAAAGTCTGTGGAGTATGTGTGGGCTTGCCCAAGAGTACCCTGCAAACAGGCTGCATCTTCTATAGCTTCTGCTTCTATGGGGTTTTGGATTACTCCCATCCGGCCTCTTGCTACTTCACATGCGTATGTGCGAGAATATTGCTGCTTTCTAATTTTTCTAGTGCTAGTTCACCCAGCAAATCTGATCATTTGGATACTTTAGGTATGGAAATGCAAGTTTCCAGGTAGCAGGATGTTTCTGTGAATTGTGTCTCATCAGTTGGAATTTGTGTTATTTTAGATGACCAAAAGCATGTATTGAAACTTGTACTTGACCACCTGCTTCTATTCTCATTTCAAAATAGGACTGAGTTTGTGCACTACCAAGCAAATCAGGTTTGTCAGAAATAAACAGGCCCTGAATCTCCTAACAGGTACTTCCTTAAACAAAGAGAAGCACAATCTGATTTGTTGGGGCCTCTCTCAGACTAAATTCCAGTTGCCTGAAGGTCCTTGTCTTCCTTCATCTTTATCTCATTAGGAAAATTGTTCTTTCCTCCCCGACAGGAACCTAGCCAAAATTAATTTATCACCTTCAGGCCATATTACTATGATTTCTTCTGTAGTTGTACATGAAGATGATGCACAGGCTCTGTCTGATGCAGAATATGTCTGCCTTGGCACTTCCCCGTGCCAATTCAAAGTTAAATTCCTATGGAGAAGAAGCAGTTAGTGGCCCAAGACTTTAGAAAACTGCAAACTGAACTTTGGCTGATGAATTACCACAGCAGTTGTAATGGTCTTGGAAGACGTAGGTAAAAGCTGAGAACAAAGCCTGCTTCACAAAGGTTGTGGTTGGGGAATTGAATTCCAAAGAAAAGAAAATGAATAGAAAGTAGAAAAAGATGCCTAAAGAAGAAGAAAGAATTCCTTCCTCCCAAATAAAACCCCAACTTTTCATAGGGGAGGAAAACAGCATTAGCATAAACGCTCTGTCTGCTAGTCCCCATCAAAGATAAATAGCCTCAAGTGCAAGGAGAATTAAATTAACGAACTTTTTAAAAGTCAAAACTTGAATCTGTATTATAAGGCAAAGAAAGGAGACATAATGTTAATGGACTAAGTTAAGTTTGGTTGCTTTTCTGCTGTTCATTTGGTATTCAAAAACCCTGGATGCTAAAAAAGCCAGTAACCTCTAGGGAAAGAGCTAGCTGGAACTCAAACTCACTTGTAGCCTAAGAACAAATTATGTAGTCTATTTGGAAGGATCAGATGCTTTGAGGAGCCATGAATAGCATAAAAAAATATGCACCATATGTGATCTTAAGAAAACAACTTCCTTGTCGTGGCCTTTGTAATTTTTGGAGCACAAAGACCTCCATGATGTATTTTTGTACATGGTAACATCTTCACTCTTTAACACATTTGGAGAATCACATCCCAAAAGAATACTTAGGTTTTAACCTCTGAAATGGGAGGATTCTTGATTCCAAATGTAGCCAGGATATTCTATGTCAAATAAATAGAATTTGTAAACAATACTCTTTAAGTAGCAATTCCTTCAGGGGGGGGAAAAATGGCCGAGCTAATTCCTGGTTCATTTTCTGTATAATGCTTGGAAGGTCCTGATCAAAAGGAGAGCATCAATAAAGCCCAATCAGAATGCCTAATATTAAGGAAATTTGGAAATGCCTTTTCTGTCCCTCTTGTCCTTTTTCCGCCCTGTGTTCCTGTCACTAAAGTGTGTCAATTTTGTGATTATTACCTGTAGGACACTCTATTATTTTAATTGCAGTTTGATGTGCCTTTTAGGCTTGGGGTTTTCCCCCAAAAGATGGATATGTTTTATTAAATGTCAATGCAGCTTTAGGGAATACTTTTTTAATCAGATATGTTTCCTTCTGAATTGGACCAGTTCTGTCTTAATTATGGTGTTGCAGATACAAACCACTTTAAGATTTACAGCCAGCTAGTTAATAAATAGTGAGACAGCTCACTGGTTGTATCTCAGTTCCTGTTGAGAAGGAAGGAGGTTTTTCCCTTTCTCAAGAAGGCCATGTAAAATGTTTTCTGCCGTTGCAGGGCGTCCGTAGTTGGGTCCTTCCTTCCCTGCTTTGGTGCCAAACCATACACATGTTGATGAGGGGGAAATTGTTGGCAGTAGTGGAAGGATGTTGCCTTCCTCTTCTGCACATGGCTAAAACTACATGTAGCCCCTTTAGTTTGTTGTATTCTTTAATCATCATCTTTCTCCCTCAATATATGTGCATTACATCACCAGTGTCAAGTCTTTCTAAGCCTCCAATTGGGTGTGTGTGTGACAGGATAGGTATCAGAAAGGTGTGCTAACCTCATTTTTGACAGTAGTATCACTTACAAATGTTATTATTCTGAAAGCCCATCATGCTTATTATTTACCTGGGACAAACTGACCATATATTTAATGCTTAACAGTTACCAAATTTGGAGATACTTGGAAGGTGAACTCTAGCAACATTTTAGAAACACAGGGATCGAAGGGACCTCGAGGGTACAGTTGAGTCTGCCTAAGACAATTGTAGGTTGAACAAGCCTATGCATTATTTCTGTTTCTTGCCTTTTCTTCAAGAAAAGCTGGTTTGTCCTTAGCACTGAAGGATGTTCTTGGAAAACTCGTGCAAAGGTAACGTGGTAGCTTTATTTGTTAAGCTATTCCAGGGCTTAACAAGCTTTAGATATATTTCTTTGTTATCTAAACCAATATTCTGTGTAAACTGTATGCTGTATTGTTTCTCTTAGAGTGGAAACTTTAAAGTTAGTGTCTAAATAGAAAACTGTTAACAAAATCTGTGAATTAGTGATTGCAAACAAGAGTTGCTCTATTCAACATTGGCCATTGCAAAGAATCATGTGCTTTAAGGAAATCTTTGCCTTCATTTTTCCATAAAATAAATACAGAGTTTTTCGTGGTAAAATATAAAAGACTGTATTCTTCTTGCTATCTGATTTTGGTTATATATCCTTTATATATTGTGCTTTTAACAACATTGACCAACATATTGGAGCTGGCTGATTTTTCAGTCAGAAATGTACGTTTTTTCACCAAATATTTAACAACTTTGTTTCACTTTTCTTTGAGAGTGGGGTTAATTGACCCATAGGGTTTATGAGTAGTTAGGTGTGTTACTTGGATAGCGTAAGAGAATCCCTCATGCATGAAGTGAGAATATGATGACATATGATGTGCAAGAGCACAAATCTCTGAGGTGCCATTGTCAAAACAACTTCAAACTTGAGCTTGCTTTATTAAGTTTATTAAAACAAATTTGTGTGAGTTTGCAACTTCTGTTTTTCTGGTTAAGAAATTGGGATGTCTTATTAGGTGAGCAGTGCTTTATATCGCATGAATCGCGTAGCTCCTGCGGGAACTCAGTTCAGCAGGAATGTTGTTTGCTGGTCAGAACTGTAGGTTGCACGTTTCAACACCCAGTTGACCAGCTTGTCTACAAAATGCTCCAACATTCCTTCTGTGTTACCACACTGAATTTATGCATATAGTTAGGCAGGGAACTGAACCTCCTGTGATAAAATTGCAATCTTGTGAGCTTGGTTTTCTGTACTTTAATTGAAATTGATTGTGTAAAAAGAACCTTTGATTAAACACTCAGTATCTGAAGATACCAGTGCTCAGTTCTATGTATCTCACAGTAATCAGACCATTTATTAATGAATGTATAGCACTTTTTTGGCAGTATATGGCAACTAGTTAATTATGGGTGTACCCATAACCTTATAGTAGTAGGAAATACACTAGTGGACTGGAGTACTGAAACTGTAGGGGAATCATTAGAGAAACTGACGATTCTGATGTCAAAGAAATTCCTAAACAAGGTAGACTAAAAGATATGTCACTATTATTGTAAATATAAGCATTTATGATAGTATCTGGCCAAATTCTGGGCTCCTTTGTTATTGCACCTTGTCCCTGAACCAACTGGCTGGGACTTGAAAGACAGGGACATGTGGGTAGTGTTTCACAGTGCTCTGTTGCTCAATAAAGGAAACTGAAACCTCTCCTGTGAACCTGTAGTCCCTGCAAAGAGATTGTTGTCACCAGATGATTTTGCAGCATACTGCAAGGGGTTGCTTGCTTTGAAATCTGTGGAAAAGGGAAAGCAGTACTCAAAGTTTTAAGGTGTCCAAAAGCCTTTTCGACGGATAGGACACGGTGGCTTTACCTATAAAATGTTGTTAAGGACAGGCAAAAAAAAAAACCCAGGGTCTTGTCAGTAGGGAAAAAGTGTATTCTTTTAAAATGGGTGTGTAGGCTGGTGAATATGTTCATGCTTAATGGGGGATTTTTATCACTGAGAACTTACAGCATCTAATGGTCATGTAGTAGTGGTGAAGCGTTAGCTCAGTGAGGAAAGCAAGCAACAATCATGCATTTTTTTTACCCAACATCCTTTTTAGGGTAAATTATGTGCTTTTCATTTTGATAAGTAAAGCCCTGTGAACCAAGCCATTTGACATCCATGGGAGCAAAATCTTTGCAGACAGCTTTGTCAGGGAGAGATAATCACCCCATAATGTTTTTTGGATGCTTCCCCACTCCCATGAAGTAGGTGTGCAGAAGTCAAGATTCCTTTCCAAATAAGTTACACCTCTGGCAAATTTATGTAATTTAATCTCCAGCAGCATTTTTTCTGGCTGCCAAGCAGGGTTTATATATCCTGTAATTTGGCAGAGTCTCTTGGGTTGTGTCTACCTGTTCTCTGGCTGGCAGAGAGAAATCAGTCAGCAGTCCTCCCAGCAAAGCACGTTATACTTTTGCTAGTCTATTATGGCCAGTTATAGGAAAACAATGGGATAGAAAAAGGAGAGAACAGTTGTGTTATTAATTGTTTTAGCTAGTACACTGTGTGTGTATATATATATATCTCAAAGAAAATGTGCCAGCTTAGGGAGGTGAAATGCTGCCCCTTTAAGGCAACGAGGGAAAATGTGTGTGTGTATTTACAAAGAGTGCAAGAGCACAGCAGTATCACCACCGCATCTGCACATGTCACTCACAAAGCTGCCTATGGACTGCATCTCTTTTCACTCCTGTCACCAAAAATGCACTGTGTTCAGCATTTGAAAACTTGTCAGAGATGTACCTTTGTAAGCAACCTGAACCACAGGTAAATTTTAGACATTACTGCTAATAATACCCCTCTTGCATTGCTGCTCTTTATTATTAGAGTTTGTATCTGCATATGTGGGGTTTTACAGAGCTGCTGAGGTTTTAGCAAGAGTAGGGAAGCTTCAAGTGTTGGTATACTGAGGTGGGATGATCTAAGGATGTTGATAGGAAACAGCTGCTGGCCAGATTTGCCCTCCCTTGTCAGTGTGTTTCTGATTGCTTAATTACCAGCTCTCTTAGCAGAAGTTTATTAGGAAGTCTTTTGTTGCTGTATGACAACAGAATTGGTGCAAATTCTCTGTGATTTGTGCTCTAATAGGATTAAAATTGTATACGTTACCGTTCACGAAAAAATAGGTGTAAAGGGTATTTCCTCTATATGACCACAACGGTGGCAGATTGGAGCTCCTGAGCAGAATCGCCCTGGTACAGGGTATCCTCTGTACAAGTTGGATTTTTCTTTCTGCGTCTGTCTACAAGTCCTTCGGTAGAGCTAGCAGAAACACAGGCAAGCCGAGTTATGATCCAGCCAGGCAGATTTAAACTCTTGGGAGAGACTGTTCTGACGTGAGAGCCAAGTGGCAAGAAGTGCACAATGGGAATCGTGAGGCTGGGATCCTGCAAGTCAGCTTGCTATGGCTTCTCTGTGCATCAGTTTGGAAACATTTGGTAGCCTAAAAGCTGAAAAAGAAAAGAGGAAAAAGTCTGTATCTTTCCAAAAGTATTTTGATAGATCAGCTTCCGAAATGTGTGAGATGCTGTTGGGTTTCCTGTTTACTTTCAAGTGCTTAATAATCTTAAGCAAAAATATGCAATTTTAGCATTGAAAAATTGTTCATCTCCTTTCATCGAGGTTTCAAATTGTTAAGAACTTTAAGTTTTTGAAAAGGTCTTTAAATTATTACAGTAAAAATCAGCCAGAGAGACACAGATAACTCTGGGCCATACCTGTATCCATGATGTGATCTTTGTGCTGTGAAACTGTTTCAGGGTCAAACATTCACCTTTTATGTGGAATAAGTTAATCTTTAAGATGCTATATTGTGAGTTCTTGTCAGATTTTAATGCAGATATTATAATGATAAAACTGATTAAACTATGACCATATTAAAAGCATCTCTTTAGTGTCTAAAGTCAGGTAAAAGTGGTAGTGGGGATGTGAATCACTTGCATTGAATGTGCGTGGGGGGTCAATTTAAACATCCTGACTGTAAATATTATTTGTTAGTGAAATTCCATAGTCACTGCTTGCTGTGCAGCGATCATCTGTTGCATCTGTTGTTTTGGTTTCATGCGTTAACAGTATATTCATTTGGCTCATAAGGAAAAATACAAGTATTTTTGTATTTTTTGAGTGATTCCACATGAGTTCATAGCACAGCAGCTGTTGGTATCTGAAAGGCTGGAATGAGCAATAACTGCCTTCACCTTCCATAGGAGACTATAAGTGGCAATTAAAATTGTTATGGTATTTTAAACCCGTAAGTGATTTGTTAGTATGTATGGTTCTAGTGATACATAAAGTAAGAACCCACTGGTTTTCACTGAAATGCGTTATTATTCTAACTTAATTTGAACAAATATCAAGTTATGGGATGCTGTAAGAGCTCTTTCATAGGTTCACTTGAGCTGTGGATTAATTTTTCACAGTGTCTGTTTGTTATAAAATCTAAGTGATAAAAATCATGTGCTTTAAGTTGTGGTGTGATGTTAGTGTACGTACTTGTTTTAAACACTGAGTCTGTGATCAATTTTTTCCTCTCTTCCTTAAAGATGAACTTAATGTGGGATGAATTTACACTGTTGTTGCTGTTCCTCATAATAGTTTTGATATGTCATTCAACAGATACCACTGAAAATTGCAGTCTCTTCACTAAAAGGCAATAAACCATGCGAGATTTCTCTTACGTTTTGTAATTTGGTGCTTTTCAGGTTTTTTATCTTGCTGATAACACTTTTCCTAATAAACAGGTTTGAAAAAAATCATTTTAGAAACTAAAGTCATGTTTCGCTAGCCAGTGATTAATATCTGTGACCTTTAGTTTTGTATCAGGAACATAAATATACACTTTTTTCTGTGTCAGTCATTGTCTAAGATTTCATCTTTGTTCTGCTTTCCATTACATACCATGAATTATATGAAATTAATTTAATTGCTACTCCAAACAGAAATTAAATGTGCCCTAATCCAGAGTTACGTTGTTTGCTTTTACAACTGTAAGTCATAAGTAATTAATTTTCCTTGGAAAATTAATTCACTTACCATTCCCAGTAGCATCATATGTTGACACAGGGTTATAGATAGTTTAATATTTTTGTTCAGCATGTTGGCCTCAACTTTGGAAGACCTTAAAGCAAAACAAATTCACATGTACTCAACTGTATATAATTCAGGGTTATTTAAAGTGAATGTTGTCTTTATTGCTGTCAACCAGCTGACGATGATGATTCTAAAATCGTATTCAGTCTTCCAGAACACTAAAGTCTATGGACAGATGTGAATTATGACTTTAAAAAAATAAAAGCAAATTTGTTTTACATTAGGCATTTGGATAACGTGGCCACTGGAATGCCATCAGCAATAGAAACATTTAGCTCCTCAGTGAACATATAACTACGTATTGCAGAGCCTTGGTCTAGAGGCAGATTTTCTTCAATGTGCCTGGTGCTGCTTGGGCTGTTATTAGGTGACACTCAGAAATTTCTGAGTTGACTTAATTTGGAACATTGATTTGTTTCCTATCTTCTTGTGTGTACAAGGACAGCTGGTTGCAGTGCTGAAGGGCACTGCGGACACTTGTGTGGGTGGCCCTGCTGCCCACAGCTGATGGTCCTTCAGAAATGGCATTGAGTAGCGTGGGCCACAAGTCTTCCGGAATGAGAGAGGCAGCTTTTAAGTCTGATCTGTCAGGTTTACCGGGAGAACTTCTCATTTTTTTCTCTCCTTTCTTTCTCTTTTCTGTGCAGCTCCATAAAACATGGTGTTTATTACTTTGGTTTATTTTTATTTATTTAAGTCCTCCAGCTGAAACTCCAGTGATGGCAGTGTTGCAGTTCAAACAAGCAAGGCTTATTTTATAAATGTCCCTTTGTGGGTTGGTGGCTGCATTTTTGCCTGAATGCAGGGGGTCGGTATCAGTAGCATTTAATTTAGAATTTTGGGGGTGGAAAGTAGAAATTGACATTTAATTCCAGTGTCAAGTTACTGCTAGATCAGGCATAAAAATATTATTGCATTAGCAATCAGAGGAAGAAAATAAACTGTGAGTGCATTGACAATATACAGACGTATGGCAGGCTTGTGTAAAATAGCACAGTAGATGGAAGAAAATACTTTTTCACATGCTTTTTTCACCACGGTACATTTTTATCAAGTAGAGGAAGATTTATGCTAATAAAATCTGGTCCTGCTAATAAATGCTTGCAAAGTTCATCTGTATGTAGCAAAATTGGGTATAGATAAATATGGTCACACATGTCTCATATGATCTCTGACATACGCATGCATGGATGTGCAACATCAGTGAATGTGTTGACAGAGATCTCCATTAAAATCTGGATCTGTTAGTTTCAGGTTCAGTTATTTTGAGTTTCCTGGCTCTGTGTAAGAAATGCAATGCCGCTGTATCTGTTAACGTAATAGGTTTCAGTAGGCATTGCTAGCGGTTTCGTTATTACGGGTTAACTACTTTCAAAAGGTTTCACTGTGATATTTAAAAAGACAAAATCTCCTGCAAAGCAAACATCAGTCTGGCGAACTGAGTTTGGCCATGTACTTCTACTTGCCAGTCAGGTGCATTGCTGAAGCTTCATCCTCTCCACCACACCAGCAGTTCATGACTTCTTTACCTGGCTATCAGCTTTAACAAAGCGCAGCTCTTACCAACCCTGCAAAAGTTGTTAATTTCTCCATTTTCACCTACTCTGTACCTTCCCTCTTGGGGAAATAAAAAGCAGCTGCAGTTCTATCCTTTCTTAACTTTCTTTTGCGGGAGCTTGTGCTGATTACACATATGAAGCAGCAGGCTGAGGACACCATGTCCTGTGTATCAGCATTCTCGTTCAGTCACCCCTCTGTGGTACTGTTACCCATGTAATGTATGTAAAAAAAGGGCTTGTGTATAAAAAACTTTGAAAGCCAACCAAAAGCTGTGCTGTTTTTATGAATTTCTTGGCAGTGGGAGATTGTTTCTTTTGGGAATATTCCCATTCATTTTACGATGACAGTGATTGTCTAAATTTGCAAGAGAAATGAAGTTAATAATTATTGTCTAAACAAAAAAAAATCTGCAGAAACTATTTCTGCAGGCAAAATAATGTATTTTTGAGCTCAGCTGTAGTTTTGGATTAGACAGTTCCGCGTTGGCACTAATTCTGAAAAAAAAAAAACAAACCAATTGATCTATGAAGTACAATAGCAAAAAGCCCAAGAAGCATGAACAAATGCATACAGTGTCTCCTAATATAAGTGCCTGGCTCGTTGGAGGCCACCAAGAAGTCTGCCGTGATTGACGTGCATTCTGGCAGAGCTTTTCTCTTTTTTTTTTCCCCTGCAACAGCGTTGCAGTCAGTCAAAGCATAGGGACAAAGCTGAGTGAATACCAGTTTCCCCAGTACAGGGGCTATTTTTTCAGGAAGTCTAACTCAAACCAGATGTTTTCCTTAGACCTAGAGTTTGTTGCTGCCAAGCATCTCATCAGAGGTCAGAGTTCTGGGCTCAGGGCCCTGCTAGAATTCTTTCACAAATTGCTATTCGGTGAGGTTTTAATCCTAATGGAAAGAATAATGTGCTTGTAAAATCTGCAGTTATTACAAACACAGTATACATATTGTGGACTTCAAATGACTGCATATTTCATTCCCATAAACAGGGAATGCAGATGAATGCAGTGTGTAATAGTTTTAGACGTTCAAACTTAAACTAAGTATATAGTTTATACTCCTGTTAACTATTTGCATTCTTAACACTCCTGTAAAATGAGTAGTAATCGTGACTAACAATTGGCAGCTCGAAACAAAACAAAATGAAAAAATCTCCAGCACGTTTTGACTTGTAAGCTGTTTCCTGAAGTAAATAGGAAACCTTATGCTTTTGGGAATGTTCAGAAAGGACTCGGCTTGCTAAGGCACTAGGTTTGGCACAGTTTGTTTCTTACCTTCTTTCCTTTTTTTCAGTCTGTTTTTAAATACTTTGGTAGCAATGTTTTATGATCGAGTTAATCTTACTTCAACTATTTCTTCTTACAGCTAATTATTCATCCCCCAAACCTCACAGTAGACTGTATATATTCCAGCTTACTTAAAAACAATTGCTGATGATACCAAGTGCTAAGAACAAGAACTAGTAGTGAAAAATCTCACTATTTTATTACATTCTTGTTGGGAGCATCATTGATAAACTTTGAGTCTACTCAAGTGGAGTTTGAGTGCAAGAGAAAATTCTCAGGTAACTTTGCTAGTGTGCTGCAGCCTGCAGCTAGAGAAATGCAGCTTGATGGAACGTGAAGATTAAGAGGTTAGATATCAGAAATTAATGTATGCTATAGAAAATAGTGCTCCAGTGCAAGTGTAACTGATAGCACAGTGAGGCTATAGGGATGAGTTGTGCGGGGTTTTTTGTGGCATCTTAGTTTTCAGCAAATACTGCTACATTATCATATTTGTGATTTTCCAACTTTGATAACTGTTCAAACTTTGAAATCTTAAATATGTTCAACTGTATTTATCCATCACTGTGCTGCTTCATCTCCTCCTAATTCGTAAATTTGATGTAATGCATAAATGTTTTTTTTTTGCTTTGATGCAAAGTGTAACTTTAAAAGGTGGTGTTTCCCAAAAGAATTAATGTTATCCCATTTGCTTGATGGTCGTAGTCAGTGATAGTCATGCTGGGAAGGAGGTAAATACATACAAGGCAATATGTCTCTGTTAATACTCTAAACTTTGAGAACATGGTGAGGTGTTCATCTGTTGCACACTTGTCTTTATTATTAATACTTATAATAAGAACTGCATTTTGAATATTGGTGTTCAAGTACAGGTGTTACTTTTTGGGGTGGGGAGAAATCATTTAACTACTGGTAACCCTTCAGTAAGCCTCCCTGTTGGCTAAATTCCATTCATGGCAATGAATGTAGTGATTTGTAAAATAAATCACTGCTAAATCAGTTCAGTGGTGGAACAAGAAATTGATGAAGCTGGCATTTGGCAGAAAATTCATTTTACAGACAATATGCATTTTTTTAGAGGTTTTTATTGCTGTATTCTTTAGAAAGAAGAATATGGTCAAAGAGATATTGGTAAGCTTCTTTTCCATTATAGTGTACACTTGTATAAATAATATTTTCCCTTTGGTTTATTGAGTGGATATGATTTACGTTTAGATGTACAGAACTGAATTGGAAGACTGGAGTTACTTTAGTTGGTAGATTATAAATTTTAACTTTGTCCTCTTAGAATCTACGTTTTGATTAAGTGAGACTATTTCTTTTGTTTAATAAAAACCTAAACCCCTTTAAAGACATACAACTTTTATTGCAAATCAGATGCTCTTGGTACAAGCTGATGCTTCAAGGTAGGAAAGTGAATATTAAAGACGAATTGAAATTTAATACGTACAACCTAACTATTCAGATGCAATAAGAAAAAGTGGAGACAAACTGCAATCTTATAAGAGAAGCTTTTTCATATTAATGAGTTTCCATTTGCCAATAATTCTGTCATTTGTAACTTGAATCATTCATCACCCCTGCAAATGGTTCTTTCAAGACGTTATTTGCAATTTTGTCTTGTGTTTTTGTCCTTGATGTTGTGAAAATGACCGTCTACAGTTACAGGAATGAAAAGAGATCTCATTCAAACATCTTTTGTGTTTCCACTTTCAGTGAAAAATGTTTTTCAAACCTGCAGCTGGTTATTTCTGCAGGAGTTCCCACTTATATTCAGGTTTGATTGACATTCTGAAATGGCAGCTTTTCATGAAAAGCTGTTAACTTGTAGAATTTGGTTATGGTACTAAGACAGACTGACTTTGTTCTACTGTTGGGGCCTGTCCAACCTAAACACAACCCTGCATCTGAATTTAATAGTGCTGCTCAGCACAGGGAGCATGAGCTTTTTCTTTTTTTTGGTTTTTCTTTTCTGTTTTTTTAACACTGGTTCTTCTGATCTGTTTTTGAACCTGACCTGATAGGTACTCATCCAGAGATCTTCTCTGTCAGTAATTGGGTTAATTGGCGTTCTCCTTATTTCTTCCTCTTCTGGGCTAGCAGGTTCTGTGGTGTTGCTCTTCTGTAATTTGAGTGATGGGCTGTATTTATTTTTCATCATTTTATGTGCTGAAAATCAGTAAAAGATGTGTTTCAAGTACTACAGTGTCTATCATAAAAGTGACTGCAGCCTTTATTGCTATTTATTTCTGAAGTTTTGGGTGTGAGGGCAAGCTTACAGTATTAACAGATTTTCTGAGCAATAATTGCTGTTTAATTTCTAGGCAAGAATGGAGAAAGCAGAAACACAATTATCGTTATCTTAGGGCAATTAGCCCTCATCTTTAGTGAGTTGGTCTTTAATTTTATGCTAGAATGTTGAACGTGAGAGAGAGACATTATGCAAAATCAGTTATGCTCTGTGTTTCTTGCCAAGCTTTTAGGTAATGGTATAAAAGTACCCATATACATTAGCTGAGAAGGAAGGGGAGCATTTGTGACTTTGAAATGGATTACTATTTGCATGAGGGAACTGAAAAAATTAGACATCCAAGTATCCCGGCATCCATCACTGATGTCTACTGTTATTTCATTCAAGTGTGAGAAATAAAGCATGGGAAATATTTGGGGTATTGCACAGGTTAACTTGTACACTCCTATAAGAGTAAATTTGTGCGATTTATATGAGAGAGCATTTGAGTTTTGTTTTATAAAGGAGGTAATAGTTTCATTTATTACAAGTGATTGTACATTGTTGAGCTGCTCATGGATTAAGAAATGTATTTTCTGTGTATCATAGTTAAAAATTCTCAACTGTTTTCTTAGCTGGCTAATTGCTTTTATAAACCTTTCTCTGAATATGTGCACCTACCTCTGGTGATACACAAATTGATATACTCATTCAACCCGTGCCACTGTAGTCTGTTAAGGGTGCTGAGATGGTAATGTGAAATATGTGCTGCCTATGCTGACTTTGTAAATGTCTCCTTAGTCATCTGTGATATGGCACTGGTACAGCCACATTTTGGTTGCTGTTAAAAAGCATGTGTATTTTTACTGTGAGTTAGGGCATGGTTTGCTTGATCCTTTTCTTCACTAGACTTAGTGACTGTTTTCTCAGATGCCTATTCTGTAGTTTTCTAAATTATAAGATAAATTTTCAAGTCCCAACCAGATAACAAATTTCATGTCAATGTACCGATGTTAATAGTTCTGTCCCGTAATTTTGTATGAATGCTTGCAAGCTTCATGTGAGCTTTCAAAGTAAAAGCAAAAGCATCTTAGTTGCCACCCAGATGTTACTGTTAAAAACTAATACACACCACCGCTATTCCTGCAAGGAAAGGCAGGATACAGGGTACAAGCTTTTTGGTATACCCTTAAGGTCACTGTGAAATACTAGACCAATTGAATTAAATGGCAAACTGCCCACTGACTTTAAATGGAGTCAGGATTTTGCCCTTTAACTCTATCAGGCCCTAAGGGCAAGCAGATTTCATTCCTAAACAGACCAAACATGGGAGTCTTTCAAAGGAAAGTTGAGCCGTTGTGAAGTCTGATCCAAACTGCAAAATGCAGAAGGACCTTGAACTTCACTTGGAAGTCCAAGAGGTACAGGTAAATAACTACTGTCCTGTTGGATACAGTGGAATGTGGTTACCATTTTGAAATGCTGCTTTCCTTGTCATTTTCTATAGGAAAACAGTATTTTATGAGTCACTGATTGCAGATGGATGTTCTTCAGTCTTGTCATCAAAATGTAACTTGGCTGTCAGTCTTGTCATCAAAATGTAACTTGGCAGGGTTGCTTGCTGTCTTCTCTCTCTGCAACTGCTTCTGTCTGTAGTGTAGTAGAGCCATGGTGATCAATGTTATGTATGTATGTTAACGGTGAATGAATGAATGTGTTAGGGGCATCTCATGTAAATCTGGTTTTGCCATTCCTTTTCCTTACTTAACTGAGGGCCATTGGTTACTCTGAACATCACTCTTAAAGAATCCAGATCTTTTGCTGAAAACACTTATAGATGTGTGTAAGAAGGGTAATGGTACAGATTTTGATCTGAAGTGTGTGTAAAATAGTATGTCCTTGTCTTTATTTTCATAGCATTCCTTCCCTCTGTGTACGCATCATTAGACTGTCTATCTGTTTTATCACATCCTGAGATCTGATCCAATGTTGCTGTTACTAGGTACCATATAATTTTCCAACTCTATTTAGTAAGCCACTGAGCCTCTCCCATAATCCTTTCTGAAAAGCCGGTATCCCAGATAAATTGTATATCTGAATGTGTTTTAGGGTTTAGATTTTCAGGACTTCGGGAAGAAGTGTGCTAAGGTTTCTGTCTCTTTAAATGTCTGCATTGTGAATTTGAAAGACCTTTCAGAATGGCTTTTTTTTTATCCTTTCCTTCCAGTAATAAAAAGCAAGATACATAACTAAGACAAATAGAAATATACTAATATATGATTTCAAGTTATGAATGGCTTATGAAACCTTTGAGTCAGTTAGAAATGACAGTGAATTCTGGGCAAGTGCAGTAGCATGAAAATGCCAGTGTGGATTTACATTCCCGATATCCAGAGACACAGAAAGCTAGAACAGGACTCGTTAGGACACTCCTCTTGATGACAAAGGAATTTTGTTGCTAACATTTCAGGCTGTTGTGTAATAATGCAATATTTACAGGACAATCTGGTTGCAGAACTTGTGGTGCTTTCTTAAGCTATTGGAAGTGTCCTAATGCTGCAGATCTCCAAGAGAACTCTTCCGGTGGCTAACACTTGCGGGGAGAATTTCAGTTTGAGAAATATGCATGTTTTGGTGCAATGAGGTACAGTGTGTGCAGATGGGAAGAGAAAACGCTCCTGAAAAATCTGGATCAGGAAATACCCGTTTCTCTTTGGAGGCATATTAAAATGAAATGATGGAAAAGACTGAAAGTAGTTAAAGAAGATAATCTGTGCATAAGCCATCATGAGGAACAGTACCATTTGTAGCTTCTTGTTTGTTCCAAGTATCAAAGTGACTGATGTGGCGAGGAGCGTTTTGTCTTCCTTTGAGACCTTTCTATGATGTGATGTGACATAATGTAAAGCCTATGTGCAATGCTTTCTTCTCATTTTCTAGTTATCCATTTTTTAGTATATTTTGAACCAGGTTTCCATGCCTTATACCTAGGTATGAGGTATGACCTCATTCTATCATATGACCTCATCAGTATGCATGTATCTTTTACCATTTGGATGTTGGTTTCCAGTTCTCTTCTGGAAGCATACATGAAATAATAAAAATGCTCTTCTTAAATCCCATCTAATTTTAAAAGAAAAAAAAAAAATAAAAAAGAAGGGGGGAAAAGCCCACAACAAAACCACCACCAAAAACCCAACTGAACACAAAATCTAACAAAAACCCCAAGCTAAACTACAAGCCATTTTTAGTTTTTCTACATACCTGTTTTACAGAGCCTGTATCTTAGGAATATAACTTAACTGAAGCAGTTATGGACCCATTTATCCTATTTGGTTGTGCATGTAAGGTGCTATAGTCAATGTTACTATCAGCTAAGTAGCAGCAGGAGAACTTGGGGTCCGCTTTTGGGGACGTTTTTCCCACTGCTAGGATTTGACTCCATCTGTGCTTAGTTTTGTTTTCCAGCTTCATGTCCAGACCTTAAAACAGAATAGCCGAGTTGCATCTAAATCTGGATTACTACTTGAATGTAATTTATAAAGGAGGGCCCCTTAATTTTTATCAGCGAACTGGGTATATGTACACTTATTCTGGAACAGGGTATGTAATGGGTTTGTTTACAGCCCTCTTTTTACTCCAGTTATGATAAGTTGCTTAATGAGAAGTGGTTATTAGCTTCTAAAGTGAAGGGTGTTTAGAGCTATGTTTTAATTGTTTCCCATTGATGCATGGGACAACTCAAAACATACACAAAAGCATTTATAAGCTGACCCTGGACTGTGCAATCAGAGAATGTCAGTGCATGAACATCATAAAATATTAGAGAAGCAAAAGTATACTGTTTGCTTCTGGGTAGTGATGCTCAGGTTGCAGACAGGAAATGAAGAATTGTGGTTACTTCTTTTTCCTTTACTTCTACCTTGGTTTAAGTGAAATTACCAAGTTCTTGTGGTTTTGATTTGTCATCTGTAAAACTGGGACTGTGTTCAGGTACTTACATCTCAGTAGTGTGAAGTTTAAAGGTTCTGTAGTGTTAGTGTATGTGTGGCTATGGCAGGGGAGGTTATTGCTATTCTAATTTCACAATATCCTAGCATAGTCAAAACTGCTACTGTAAGAAAATGTCTTCCAGAAGTTCTGTCACCTGCAGGTCACAAAGTACACCAAAGTGAAGTCACCACTTTGTATCTCGGCTCTACCACTTACGCACTTTCTGCCACTGAAAGTTTTGGGAGAAGAGTACTTTTAATGTTTTATGAAAGGCCTTGGATGTTTTTGAGAATACTATATTCTAATGTGCAGATTTCCTAGGCTCTTAGGAGTGGGACCTAGGGTATGAAAGAGTGGTAGCTACAGGCTGAGATGCAGTGACTAGTTTGCTCTTAGGTGAAGGATGAGTAACTAGAAAAATAGTGTGTGTTTTTGTACGCAGGAGCTATTTGGTATGTCTTTTCAAGTTGCCTAATACTCCCCAAAATGAATCTAACCCTGCTAAAAAAGGTTGTGTTTGATTACTGGTAACTTTAAAAAATAGATAAATAATTGCCTGAATTACTTTGGTTTTTACTTTTCATCCTCAAAACCTTCAACTCGCTTTATAGACCCTCGACTGAAATGATCTCATGTCCAGAACAATACTGAATTTGAGTCAGTTCAACATTTTTCATTGACAGTGGCAATGAGGCACAAGTCATGGAACTGCCTATAACTAGATCTGATGCCTTTTGTGATGAGCAAAGTTATAAATTTGTTACTTTAGCAGCATGTTCTAATGCTGTCTAGTTTTAATTATATTTCTACTGAAAAACACTGAGAAACTTCTGATTTTTTGTGTTCAAATAGCTAAGAGAAATGAAAATAAACTAAATGAAGACAGAAGTCTTTAAGCAGATAACTTCAAATTAATTGCTTCTGTACATGCAGAATTATTTGTATTTGTAAAGTTCAGTAAGGAATATTGAATCACTAAATTGGCGATTCAGCTAAAACAAACCTCTCTTTTTCTATTTTGAAACAGAAAACTGTATTGTTGAATGTTGATCTTAAACCTGTGCTCGAACCATGTTTCAAGTGTGGCATGCAAACTTAGGAAGTTCGCTATGGTAGAAAACTTGCAAACTAAGATTTGATCAGCTTCCTCATCATCTGTGAACTCTGATCTCTTTCTGTGCCAACATGTTGCTAACCCCCATTTAGAACTGCAACTAACCCTGATCTGCTAGCATTGTATCCTTGCCTGTGTAAGTCAGAAAGCAAGTCTTCTGCCTGGCACTGAAATGTACCTGAAGATGGAGGTCTGACTATTGTGATTAAAACATGCTTGTGTGAATCTTTTAACCTGTACATCAAATGTACATTTAACTGTAGAGCAAATGATGAAAAACAAAAACAAAGAAAAAAATCTTAGGATTTGGGCTTACTAAGGCTCTGGTTGTTTTTTTGTTTAAAATAAGCTAAGCTGGCATTTTTAAGAGGAGTTTGTTCTGGTTTTGTGATGGAAGAGCATTCCAGGCAGCACACAATCGCCAGTGCTATTAGTTTTTAGGCTGTGTTTTCCTCTTCATATTCTTGACTGCCTGTGTTTTTAAAGAATAGAAAAAGGAGAGTGGTTTTCTGAGACTTTTCCCTAATGGAGCTTCATATTTTGTCTTCCAGGAGCTTTCCTTAGTTTTTACAGTCATATGAAAAGCTAAGTAGTTTTCTAAGGCTACTGAACCATCTACCATAGTTACTGAAGAGTTCCAATCTCCTGCTAGGTTCTCTTAATAATTAATATGAGCACATGCTGAAGTGGCTGTCAGGTTTATAGGTCTTTGCTCAAGTTGAGTAACTTAGAAGTGTTTGTGGGATTGCCTTTGGATGCAAGAATTGCCTTTGAACCTCAGGCCGTACATACCAAATCTTTGTGTGGCTGAGACTTGCATCCTCAGTTATATCTTGCCCTGAGATCTGTTTTCAGGCTGGGAATGGCATTATCTGTCCGTATATCCTTCTTTTGCATGGAAGGGTATGTGCCAGGCATAGCTGTCTTCCTCTTCTTGCCGTTATTTGGATTGCCTCTGCTCCTTGCATCGACCTAGCCAGCCATGTACTGTGGACCTCACTACAGGACTTGCACTTGGGCTTTCTCGCAAAGCTTTGTGTGTTCTGGAAATTGAAGCTTGGCCATAGCTGATATAAGGTGTCTAATTTATAATCACTGCAATTTCCTCTGTATGAGGAAAAGTCAGAAACTTAATGCCTCACTCTAGATTATTTAGAACAACTGCTTTTTGGTGTTCTTAAAATACAAGTTCTGTACAGAAAGGAGCATCTGAAAATAAAGACTTCTTTTCTTCATACTTAAAAATTTGGGATCGTTGTAGTGTAAGTAATAATTTGCCAAAGCAGAGACACATTAAATAAGCCAGTCTAATAATTTGATTTAACCATTTAGTACCTTATCTTTAACTCTCAGCCCTGAGAGTTTGGGATTGGGGTTTTTTTTTAATCAGATAAAGCTTCTATTGAACTTCTGGCCTTAATTAACATAGAGGGACATCAGGCAGTGATTTCAGTGTAGCAGACCTTGATCCTGTGTTGCTCTTCATGTAAAGTAAGGATCTACTTCTGCAAATGGTGGGAGGCAGATATGTGCTGCAAGTTTAGAGTTTTAATTCCCTTCTTACTTGATGATATATCAGCTTGCAGTTGTAAATATTTATACAAATAGAGAATTCTATTACTTCTACCTTATAAACTTCAGCAAAACCAAACCTGAGGCAGTACAGTTGCCTTTTGGACTAAATGCTTTTATAATTAGAATTCATTTTCAAATACCTAATTTCCTTCTTAATTTTTAATGACTTCCCAAGCTTGTCTATAACTTGTTTTGGTTAAGCTTTAGATCCCTTATAAAAAGAAAAATAAAAACAAAACCAAAACTTTGCGGTGGAAATGGAGGTCAGTCTTTAAAATGAATGATGCCATATTCTGTGGTCAGATTACCCATTTGCAATGAATATATTCATATATACAATAGTTAAAAGCTTTAACTTTGTAAGTAACTTGTAAACTTTGTGAGTCAGTAATAGTAAGAACTGATTATTTACAAATCTTTCACTAGAGAATACCTAAGAAAACTCTTTATGTACCAGGCGATTTTTATTAATTTGCTGCACTATGAAAATATGTCTTATTTTATTGCTTAAAAATAGTTTAAGCACTGTATATTTAAAATGTTTTAAAGAAGCCTTTTGAAGGAATTTCAAACCTAGAGTAAAAATAAAGGTTACGTCATGAGGCCACAAATCACAGCGTCTGTCAGGGATGCTGGGGAAATAAGTGCTCTTTGATTTGTGCTTTCTCCCCTCCTACCTGCTGAGATCTTATTTGTTTAAAAAGATGTGTATTGCAAGAGAACTCAATTGCTATGTCCATCTGCATGGTAGTACATGCGCTATTCTTGTTTATGCCATTCTGCTACTTCATTTTGATTTCTTAATTTTTATATTACTGTAATCACTTTACGAGTAATGATCATATACTCTCAATAGTGATGATGATTCTGAAGTGTTGCTTGGTTTTGAGAATAACAAATTCACTTGCAAAAATCGTTATTGAGAACTTAGGGGTTTTTTGTGCTGACAAGTTTGTGCAGCTAATTTATTATTCAGCCCTGTCAACTTCTCAACCTCCAACCTGCAAACATTTTACTTGTGCTTATATGTAATAAGAAAAGTACTAACTATATGTTTTAATGCTAATTTTAAGTGTAGCACAGAGCAGAATTGTAAGTTACAAACTTATTACAACTTAAGATTTTTTTTACCAATTATTTATGCTTTTGCTTTAGTTATAACTTGCTGTTATATAGAATGAGTGGTGCTGAGGTTTATCTTAGTTGTCAAAGATTTGACTGACACAATGGATCCTTATGTACTCTGCCCGTTGAATCCCTAAATGCTGGTACTGAACAAACCTCTGTTTTTTCATATGCTTCCTGGCTTTCTGTCAGCTTTCACTCTTCCATGGGTCATTCAATAAACACTACCCTGGGTGACTTTTTTTTGAGTTGCCATATGTCAATCAAACTGAAGTGCATGCTTTTAAGTAGGCAGAGAAAATAAGCTTGCTTTATTTGAGTATGGCTGTGTCTTCTGCAGGACAGTGTCATTCCTAGCTTATTTTTCTCTTTAGCTTTGCGGTGGAAGAGATTGGGGATCAAGGGGGTGAGGAGTGCCTTATGAGAGCAAAGGCAGAGCCAAATAAAAAAAGGAGAGAGAACTGAACAGCAGAATTTGGGAGTGTTCCTTACACATATTCAATTTGAACTGTTCCGCTTTAAAAGGTTTTTCCAAAAGTTTTTCAGGAGGTGGTGTCACATTAAATCAGGTTTTTTCCCCCCTCTTAATTATATGGTGACTAATTCTGTTGATGTGGGATTAAAAATCTGCTGAATGTCATTGTTTGGTATATACATTTTTTTTCTAATGAGGGAATAGATATGTCATTGTATTAAATATATTCTTGGTGCATTGCTGATGAGTCGCCTCATGTAGCAATTGCTTAGTGTGTTTATGCACTGAATTTACTAAAGCCATTGAACATGAGAAGTTGCTGATATTGGACATCTAGGGTACAATAGAATGTGTATCAGCTGTACAAATCTTTCCTTTCTAGAAAATGCCCTCCAGTAAATTTTCATTTTTGTTGTAGTTTTTGCTAATATCTCAAATAACCACGTTTCTCTTCAGAGATGAATGAGAGGAACCCAATGTGTCTTCAGTGGAGCTGGAAGAAGCATGTGTATTTATATAGATCACATCTCCTGGGGGCTCCCTTTGCTCTGAGGGAGGCCAGTGGGAACTCTATACCCAGGAGCTTCTATTCCTCACCCATCTGCTACAGATGGATGGTCACTGGCTTCAGACTAAACAGAATTCATGCAGATGACCAAACTCACCTGGGCTTCATGACTTCTGTCTTGTCCCTCTGAAAATGTCCTGTTCCTTCTCCCTCGATCAGTGTAATCTTTTTCCAACTAAATTTGTTGCCTTACAGCCATGGGATCTGTGAAACTCCACTCCTGATGGTTTGTCCTTGCTTTATCTTTCTGTATTATTGCAGGGTATCCATATATCTATACAGCTTTAACAGCTCTAAAATGCAGGTTTGGACTAGAATTGAAATATAAGGCTTTCCACCTGTAGCAATTTGAACAATCACCATTGTTACTTACCGGCAAAGAAAATATTCCACTGAAATCTCCAAGAATTATGCAATTAATTATAATCACAATTCAAATTGCCACCTCTTAGTTGCGTAACAAAATGCATTGGAGAAAACTGGTACCTGCTCTTGAAAGAGAAGGGTGGGTTTGGATATTATTTTGGATGTTATGCTGGCTTGCTGATGTCAAAGAAGTTAGCTTTAGAAATCAGATATGTTAGCAATGGGCTTGAATTTCTATGAGAAGCTTAGCAGTGTCACTGCTTCTGTTAAGACGCAAGCACAAGTAAATATAAGACAAATTCCAGCAACTTGCAAGTAACTTGAAGCATTTACATGATGAGGTGTGCATTTTTGTTTTCTTTTTTTAGTGTCAGAGCTGACAGACTTTGTTTCATCGTTTTCTTTGAAACTATAAATCCATTTTTCCCTCTTGGGATATCTCAGTAATAGTAATATGCTGTTAAACACAATTTAAATTTTTGAAAACAAGGAGTGAGCCGGAGTTAAGCACATAGGATAACAGTATATGCTATAGCAATATAACAGCTGGAGAAACCACAGCCTTCAAAAGACAGTCTTGAAGTTGGGTCCTTTTATCAGACGTCAGATGGATAAGCTTGTTTTCTTAGAATCCAAGTGAAAGGGATTTTCCAGAGGATGCTGGAGATTAAATCCCCTGCCTGAACTTTCCAACTTTTCCACCTGACATGTAAGGTGCATTTTCATATGTTTTCTTGTTTTGCACATGAAAAGGCATTTCTCATTAGACTATACATGTTACATTTGTCCTACTGTACTTAAGGGCTTGTCCTGAATGCGTTTTGCTTTTGTGGTTTGACAAGTATTTGAAATGCAGCTGACTTTATGTAGGCCACAGCACTGATAGAGAATGTTTTTTCTCTCTTTTAAATTTTAAAACACATTTCTATGGGTTGAATCTGTGTAAAATAATAGTTTTGAACTTTGCTTAGGATGTACAGTCCCACCTAATTCTCATTCAGTAAATGTCATTCAGTTTGCACGGTTATACCACTCTTTAAAGCATTTTTTTCAGGAGTCATGTTGGCTAGTCTCACATGCCAATATTAAAATTCATGGATTTAGAAGTTAATGGTAGGTACCAACAAAGTAATGTTTTATGAGGTGTTAGAAGTATTCCAGGACTTACTTAAAGACAGAAAAAATGATATTGCATTTACTTCATTGAAGGTTGACTTCTGCATTTAAAGGACAAGTGAGGTCTAATGCGATCAAAACTCTAAATAGATTATCTGATGTGCAGCTTGGTCTTATTTAGGATGAATGTTGATCTTGTTATATAACTGTAAAGCTGAGCTCGGGTCAAGAACCTGTAGGGTGCTGCCCAGACTTGAGAACTCTTTCCCTCCCCACTGCTTTGTGACCACCATCATTAGGTCATGTCTGCACTGCATTGGCTCTTGGGTGTTGTAAAGTAATAACGATGCACGGGCTGTTTGTGTCAATGTCTAATGATATTTGTAAATGCCAGATAATAAGTATTTAAGAATTACTGAGTATTGAAGTATATTTTCAAGCTGTTTGAACTTCTCTTTAGGAAACATTAAATCATACCGTATTTTCTGAAATCATGATTTTATAGGGGAATTAGTTATTACAGTTATGCATATTGTTTTAGTGTTTAGGGAGGAAGGGTGTGTTAGGTTGCTGAAGGTAAAAAGCTTGCAATTGTAATTTACTTGCATGTAGAAGTTGCCTGTTAAGGTTTTTCTAGTCTAGTACTAAAAACCTGGTGGTTTATGTATTTGGTCAGATGAAGTCAGTCAGTGAACTGGTCCACCATCTATGTGTGTGCAGGCTGACTAAGTGCAGTCTCCAGGCTTCATGTGAACAGTGGTTCTTTGACTTGATAAATTTGTCATGCTGATGACAAATAATAGAATCATGGAGTAGTTAGGGTTGGAAAGGACCTTAAGATCATGTAGTTCCAACCCCCCACCATGAGCAGGGACACTTCACACTAAACCATGTCACCCAAGGCTCTGTCCAACCTGGCCTTGAACACCTCCAGAGATGGCTTCATTCACAGCTTGCCTGCTATTTTTATGGTGTCTGTAGTGGTATACTGCTAGAAATAACTGAGCTGAGAGGCTATTTTAAAATTCTGCCTTCATTTTATGTGCATCAACAGGTTTTTTGAAACTGGAAAATTGCTTTAAATTACAGTTGTAGTAACACCCTCTCAAGGAACAGGTAAGTTTTTTAGTGATGTTGATAATTTCCAGTGGAGTGTTTGTAGTTCTTGGAACTCAGCAAAACAACAGTCTTGCTCTCCACTTCATACCATATAAAGAGAACAGGTAACTGAAGTATTGGTATAATAATAGGACAAAACCATCGTGTATAATACGGGTGTCCTTTAACATTATTCTTTAGTGTTAAATATTGTGCTGTGTTTAATAAAAGTACATTAAATAGTTATATTGGGTTTGGGGGTTTTTTAGCATGGCTTTACAGAGTAGTGGTTTTAAAATACGCAATGTAATAGTCTTTTTGTGGCAATTTCAAAAAATTTGCCACAGACTAATTTGAGGGGTTATCTTGACCAGAAATCAAAATAGTAGCCATTGAGTTTCTTCCAAGTTCATGAATGTAAGTTCCATTTAAGCTATTTGGTATATAATTTATATAAATATTAGAAAAACACAATGTTTCATTTATTGGTCAAATATTTACTGCAACAGTTCAATCAAGTAATTTAATGTATCTTGCTCCCTGGCTCACTTGATAATGTCTTACATATCAAATACTAAAACACAGTTAAAATGCCTGGTATTTCCAAAGGCAGATTAATTTCTGGAGTCCTCCCCACAAAAATCTCAAACCAAACAGATGTCTCACTACTTCCTAATGCTATCTGTGAAGCAAGGCAGCTGTCTTCTGCAGACATACAATAAAAGAAAGTTCTGAGGTTTTCATTGGGTATTCTGCAGTTGCAAGGCCATTGTTTCTGCTGGCCCTAGTTTCCTTAAATTGGGATGCCAATCCTCTTTATTGGTTAGAGAGCATCATACAAAATGAAGTCTTCTGCTCCAGATCTACTCTACCAGTAGTATTTTAACAGTAGCCATTTCTGAATATCCTTGTAATAAAACCTTACCAGTTTTAGTGGGGACACCTTCATGCATAGGGGTGCCTTCATCGTTAGTGTTAATATGATAATTTTTATTTAGAAGGTGAGTGTGGGATCAGCTGATGCAATAATCTGCCATGTTGGTGTGTGGAGGGATTGTTGGAGGCTGTGCAGCACAGAATTCTGCATAGGCACACTTTGGAAGTAGCCTTGTATATTTGCTGTGGTCTTTATTTGTGCAGGTTTTCTTCCGATGTAGGTGATGCAACAGTTAAGAGTCATTCCTATCTTTACAGGCCTGTTGTAGTGAGTAAGTAGCATGGAGCATGTGTGCTTCTAGTATTGTCTGAATAATCTGATACAACCTTAGTGCATATAAATAGTACATAGAAGTATAAAATACTATCTGACCTCTGGTATTGATTCACTCATAGATGATGAGTGAAATTGCTGGAAAACTGGAAAATGCACTGCACTTTAAACCTTTCTGAAGTGTAACCTGTTAGCAGTAGGAAGTCTTGAAAGTGGTATCTGGATAATGATGTTTTTAATTAACTACTTTTAGAAACTAAATTCATAGCACTTATCTGCTCTGTATCAGTGTAAAGAGGGATGTCAAAATTCCTTCATCGAGACAAAAGGAAGCTGTGATGGTCAGTAGCTGCATCTTAGGAGGCAGATTTGCTGTTTGGAAAGTTTTCCAATGTCATTCACTGGCTCAATGTATCTTACTTCTGTGAGGCACTGGTCGGTAGATGAGTGGTGGTTTTAGCCAGGCTGTTTTCTGCTTATCCTGGTCTGTCACTTCTGACCATGCACTTTGTATCTTCATGTATGTGCTGTGATGCCCACTCCAAATAATATGATTACTGTCTGTTGCCATAGTAAAATGCAATAACTTGTGCATGTTTTATTGTTTTTTGTTTTTTTTTAACGTGGACTGTTAAGTAGCAATAAAGTCAAAAGCTGTAAATCATCTTTGGGAGAGATCTTGAGGCCTGAGAACTTCTGGTCTTACTGGCACCAAAAAAAAAAAAGACTAATTTACAGTTTTTCTAAATGGTGTATATTCTGTGACACAAAACTGTACAGGAACTATTGCACCCACAGGCTTAAATCTTCAGATAAATGCCAACTTCCCATTTGAAACTGTTGATCTGTGAGCACTGGACTGTCTTCCACTAGCAGAGGTATTTCTGAATGCTTAGCTTTTGATTGCGATATATCCTTTCCTTGCTATGGAGAGGATTATAGTTGGCTGAACTGCTATCTAGCTTCATAAATCTTCTTCTGAGTCAAGCCTTCCAAACAACTGCTTAGGAAGATGAAGCCAGACCTGTGGGTTACCTTCTTTGCTCCACCTTATGCTGTAAAGGCATTGTGGAGACAATGACAGATGCCTGTTTTGAATCAAGTAGCTGCGTGTTGTTCCTTCATCATCTTAAGGATGAAACCTGTGGGAAGAGCAGTCTACCCGATTCTCTGTCACAGACTCTACTTTATATTCTAAGTAGTTGTTTTAGACCAAGTTATTTTTAGAGCTAGCCAGTAACTATTACAGTTAATGGAACTTGCTACTATGACTTTTGAAACTCTATGATAATGAACTTCCAAGTACCTTGCCTTTAATAAAAGCAGAAGAAAATTGAGGCCTTTGCATTTTTTTAATGAAAAAAAAAGTTAAATTAGTATTTTAATATATTTTGAATTTGTGGTTCATCATGGAAAATCTAGCCCAGTATTTGCCAGCTGTACTTGGCAAAGAAGAGAAAATGTGTGTTCTTTCTGAGTGGTTTTATTCTGGTTCTTGTGCTGTGTTACATAAATTCATCCTTGCATGAGCATGCATATGAGCCGGAAGCTTCTAGCTCTAGTACATAACTCAGTTGATGGCAGGAGAAAGAAGGAGTATATAGGAGATACTACAAGAAGATGCATCTTCAGTAACTCAGAAAAATTAAACAGAAGACTTCTTTTTAGGGTGTGGGATATTTTGTTTTGTTTATATCTGTTTATTCAGGAAAGAAGCCATTGTGGTGTAGTAGCGATGCATTAATAGTAGAAACTGGCATTTGATCTGCAAAATGTGCAAGTTAAACTTGGTGGCTGTGAGGCCAACTGTGCAAATGTACATATGCATGTACTCATGCATGTACATTGCCTTTTGTGTGTAAGCCTTATATAGGAGGAATGGTGTTGGCAAAATTTGGGCTTCTTATTTGTAAGTATGTTTATTAAGTACAGCATCAGGAAAATACATCACATTGCCATCATCTGAAGAGAATGGGCTATGAAATACATTGACGTAAGTTTTATGATTGTTTCAGTTGTTAACCGCTACTTGATGAATTATCAATATTGATTGGGATTGATACTGTTGGCGTGTTAAATTCAACTGTGAAATCTTTAGAAGATCTAAATGGCTTAGAAGCTAAAACAGAGTAATGGATGAAGTGTTTACTGTCTTGGCTTGGATCCAGCTTGATGTCCTAAATGGATGCATCACAAAACCACAACAGATCAACCCAGATTTACATGAGCGATGTATAAGAGCCCTGAAGCTAAGCCAACATAGTGATTGAATTAGTTCCTGCATTTAGAGAGGCTTCTCCCTCCAGGTCAGACTTCTAAGCACTGTTGGGCTTGTATGGGGAACTAGCAGTTAGAGATTAAAGTATGCCTACCTTGTGGAGGAAAAGAAATCTTAGAGCTTCAGAACTTTTATCTTTAACAAGTGTGACTGATTTTCTTTTAGTGGGGAAAAAAGGGGAAATGCTAGGAACAATAAGGGAGAAAATGGAAGAATTTCCATTAGTGGTGCTTCAGTCAAGAACCTGTCAATCTTCACAGATGTGTCTGTTCAAAATCTGAAACATTTTGTTGCTGCAGGGCTGATAGATACCTTATGTATTGCCCACCCTCATACAATACCTCGCTTGTTCCTTTAGTAAATAACTACTGTAGCGTGATGCTCATAAATAGGACAGTTTTGCAAACATTTGTGTGCAGCTATAAAAGTACAACAGTTGTGATCTTTTCTTTAAATACTTTATTTCTAAAATGCTGTTTTATTTTTTAACTGATATTGTAGATAAATGTCATGTTAAAGACAAGGTGTAGTGAATGAATTGAAGCATTACTCTTTTTGAGTAATCATTGTGTGTTTAATATAGTTTTGTTTTTATCATGTAGGGGAATAGTTAATAACCAAAAAAACCCACAGTAACATTAAGTATCTTATTCTAGGGATTTGTATCATGACAAAAATGTCTCAAAGAGATACTCCAGGCCTTTTAAAAATAGGTTCTACAGTTTAACTGGTACCCTCACATAAGAAATTGATAAGTTCCAGCAACTATTTCATAAATGTTAGTATTTTTTGCAGTTCCAGTGTATGTACTCTTAGATATTTGAGTAACCCGATATCTCCATTTTTGTTTCTCAGCATGATGTATCACAGACTTTGCTCAAAGCAACTCTGGACAGTGTGGTTGAAGAGTGTGTCAGCTTTGTAGGAGTTGATATTAACATCTGCTCAGAAATACTATTAAGGTGAGTGAAACACTTTCCTATTCCAGTAATTTCATGGCCCTGGATCACAGAGTCTCTGTTTAGTCTGCCATCTGATTCAAGCTCAGCTGGAGCAAATGGCTCTTGTGTTAGCCTTCCAATTACATGAAAATGGCACATTAAGACAATATTTCACTGGATTACTAAGAGCCAGTTTTTAAGGGTATGTGCGATTCTCCAAGGTAAAACTATTCTTCAGAGAAAAACATTTAAAAATACCGAGCCAACACTACAATTTTAGAAAAACTTCATATAATTAATATGTGTTTTTTTCACTGAGAAAGGACTTTTCAGATGTCTCTTAGACGGTATTTTTATAGGTCCTGTGAAGTGGAACAGGTTGTAAAAGTTGGGTGGGGGAAGGAGAAAAGGAAAGTTTTAAGGGGAAACTGCTGAAAAATGTATCCCTTTTTACTGTTCTTTTTTTCAATAATAATATGCCATATTTACTTGGAAAATGTTCAGGATTTTAGTTCTTTTGGTTAGGAATTGGAAGCTTATTCTCTCTCAAGTGTGTAGAATGTAGAAACCTTTAACTAAATAGCCCCTAAGAAGAGCAAAAGTGCTGCTGTCACCCTCTGCAGTAGGAAAGGAGGAAAAAGAATAATCCATACTCTTGGTAATTATTAGAGGTCTCAAGGTTGAGAAAAATATACTTTTTCTAGCTTTGTCATTAATTTTTTAACCCTTTGTAATCATTCTAGAGAACTTCTATGTTTTGGACAAGGCTCTCTTTCTGTTGTTTTTAGTTTTCTCATTTCCGTATTCTTTTTCTGTGTACCCAACTCTTAGCTTGACTCTTGATTTACGTTCTGTTTCACCTACTTTCAGATTTAGATCAGCTATTAGTAAGAAAGCAAGCATTACCTAATTGGTAAATGAGGCTAACCAGCTTTTGTTGCATTAATAATTGCCTACCTGAGCAAGTGCAGTGAGTGAGCACTTGGAAGCGTTATGAAATTCCAGTCCTAATGGTTAATATTTTCTCTGTAGTTAAAGGTGTGTGTCTAGAATTTAATTTTGAGATTTCACCAATTTTGGATTATTTATTTTTAAATTCTACTTGAGATTGAGAATAATGGAAAGATTTTTTTCTTTTTCCCCTCTCTGATTTTTACTATTTTTGCCAAGTTTGCTTGTGTTTTTTCTAGAATCAATCTGTGCCATTCCACAAACAGGTCTCTGCTGCCATTGACTTAAAGCAATGGCATCTGATTTATAGAGCCCGATAGGTGACATTTCCTTCTCTAGTGCCAGGAGTAATTGCCCACCACAGCTTTTTCCCTTGTTCTATGGTTAACATGCTCCACACACAGAAAATTGTACTCACAAGTACACACAGAAAATGTGCAGCAAACCCACTGCTTCCTGAAGGAATTTGGCTAACTGCAGTTGCACTTCAGATATACGATTTTTGCCAGACCTAGTTGCCCTCAGAACATCTCATGCAACTCTTTCCCAGCTGCTGTTTTATCTCAAGAGCACCTGAGAGAGAAAGAACAAGCTTTGTGGATCTGTTAAATCGTGTGAGGAAGGCAAGCTGCTTCCAGCTACTCTTCTGGATAGCAGATGCCAGCCCTTCCTGCAGTGCTGCAGTACCATTGTAAGAGCTGCAAGGGAGCTGTTCACACAGGAACAATGTATGTGTCCTGAATCCTTCTCCCACATTGTTTCCTGAAGCAGGCAGCTGGGGGAAGGCCATAATAGATGACAAATTAAACTGGCAATGCACAAATAGCCAACAAGTCATAAAGTACACGTCCCTGGCTTACTAGTTAGGTATGTGCAGAAGCAGTATTGCTGTACCAAGTTTTGTTGACTTGAGTGGATTCTTTCCATAGGACTAAGAGAAAGAATCCTTTTTCAGATGATGCCTTTGGCCTACGAGTCTATTTGCAAATAATTCTTTGCTGTTTTCAAGTTTTCTAAAGCAGATTTTCTACAGTAATGTGTATCCTTGTATTAATGTATCACTTGTATTAATAACTGGTCAATGGTAATAAATGCATTCTATGCACTTTTCTCTTAGACACATTGCAGGACTGAATGCTAACAGAGCTAAAAATATAATTGAATGGCGAGAGAAGAATGGACCATTTATAAACCGAGAACAACTCAAGGAAGTTAAAGGTCTGGGTCCCAAATCATTCCAACAGTGTGCTGGATTCATCAGGTTCAATCAAGAATATATAAAGACCTTCTGCAGGTAATAGAGATACTGTCTATCTTGACTAAATTATCCAAAGTCGTATGAGAAGACTTTTTCCCTTTTCTGTTTTGTATTCAGGGTTGAGACTTGAGGAATCCTAGGCCTTGCACTCTGAAAGACAACATCTTAATAAATAAACTTCTTAAAGTCAAATGTCTTCCTCTGAATAATCATGGTTTATTAGCCAAGTTCTCTAAGTCAGGGTTTCAATAAGTATGTGGTGAACACACAACTAGGGTGGGGTTTTGGGTGGTTTCAGTTCTGTTACCTGGAAAGTTGAGAAGCTGCCGGGATCAAACTCTGTGTTGTATTCCTGTGCCTAGCAAGCATGATGTGACTGCCTTCAGTCTCAAATATGAGGCCTTCTTCCATGTGTCAACAGTGCATCATCCTATTCCCTGTTTCTGTGCAAAGTCTTTCCCTCTTGCCAACGATTCACTGTGCTCATCATGACATGAAATCCTTCCTTTCCACAACTGAAAGTGCCCTTTCTGCTGGAAAGTCTCTTTTCCTGCCTTTCCCATTTTTCCTTCCAACATAAAGAACTAAGAAAGGGCACAGTGGTAGCACCATCCCCACCCTTTTGCCACTGACTCTTCTCAAAAAATATTTTCCTGGGAAGCACATGCTATTTTTCTGCCAACCCAAGGCTCAGAACCAATACTGTATTCCCAGTTGCTGCTGGACAAACAGCACACACGTAACTTCCAGGCAGGAGGTAGGCACATTAGGACTGGCTTACTGCCCGGGTGGAAGGTATCCAGATTGGTTGCCCATCTGGCAGGGAGACACATGCTGCAGGCCAAATGGTACATGCTGTAAGCACCAGAAGACCAAAGAAATTGCTTTCAAAGCTGTACATTATCAATAGGTGTTGTGTTGTACAGATCTGTTCTAGCAAATGTTGCAATACAACACAGGGGAGAAAAAGCTGATGCCTTTTATCCCTCAAAAGAAGCTCACTGGTGAAATGTTTAAGCACAATTTTTTCCCCTTGCTGGAGCATGCTTCTGATGTTAGTCAGATTCCATAAAACATGAGAACACTATAACCTGAGAAATCTGTTACAACTGTGGAGTTTGAGGCCAAAATAAAGCTCTAACACCATTGCCACCACAACATTTCTTTTGGGCCCAGGTGGCCAAAACCAAACATTTTTTAAATGGACTTTGAGAAGGTTTCATTTTGGTCCTCTCTAACGTGGATGGCTACAGAGTGCTGTGTGAATTAGGTTTTGTGCTTTATGCTTGGAAGTTAACAAATAGTGGTTATTTTTAAAATCGATATGGAAAATGTTATGTCTGTGCTTCTGCGGACAGTCAATGCATAGGCAAAGCCCAAAGTTCAAGAGCTAGTTCCAAGTCCCATCAGTGCATTCTGTTTTGTCCTGCAAAAGCAGGAACTACTCGTGATTTAGGAAACAAAAATAAACAGTCAAGAAAGGAGCCTTTGCCAGTGGGACTCATTTGATGCCTTTACTGTATCCTGAGCATTTTTTTGCTTAAGAGAAACTTGAAGGGAAGAAGTGTGTCAGTTGTAAGTATGCTAAATGCACAAAGAGAGATCTCTTTCTCTCCTGTCTTCTGTGAAGTGCTACTACCAATGTGTCCTGATCTCCCTGAGAATATGGAGCCTTTTCGTTATCCAGACAATAAAAAAACATCCCCAAAAAAGGCCAATCCAAATACTAACTGATTAGGAGCCAGTCACGTAATTAATAAGCTTTAGGGAAAGGTCTATTAAGATATGTTTATAAAATCTGAAGTAGCTGCAGATTTGACCTCTAGCCCTGTTCCTGGCAGTGTCCAAGTCCAGGCTGGATGGGGCTTGAAGCAACCTTGTCTAGTGGAAGGCATCCCTGCCCATGGCAGGGGGTTGGAATTGAATGAGCTTTAAGGTCCCTTCCAACCCAAACCAGCCTATGATTCTAGTAACTGACAGTCAAGTATGAAAATATCCTCAGAAGATCCTTACCAAGTAGGTAGATGCAGTTGTCCCAATTTTACAGACAGTTGTATGGTGTTTGTAATCTTGTCATCATGAAGAGATTTTGATGAAGCACAGAATCCCTTCCCAATGTTTGTTTCTGTTGTCAATTAATTTATGCGCACTTATGTGTGTTAAATTTTAATTCTATAATTAAGATTCACCCACAATGACCATTTAGGGGCTTTGTACTTTTTTGATTTTAAAGAATGAAGATAATATATAAGTTGGATTTCAAGTGTGGGCACTTGGCTGGGATTTCATTCGTTAAGAATGACATGTCCATTTTTGCTTTCTGACAGTAATAAGAATAAAGAACCTGGAAGTCATGCGTTTATGACTAAAGCAGGAGGTGCACAGGGTAAAAAGAAGGGCAAACCAGTGTCATATGCCTCGCAACAGCCCAATCCTTTGGACCAAACTTGTATTCATCCGGAGTCTTACAGCATTGCAATGAGGTAAGCAATCAGAAGCTTTTTGAACCATTGATGCTGTCAGTTTTTAAAATGAAAGTACTTATTTTCCTGACAACAGCCTGCTCTGCCTTTTAAGACGGGAACACATTAATTTGATGCGTTCTCTCCTTTCTTCAAGAAAAAGTTATGCTTTAGAAGTTGTTTGCAAGTAGAGGGTTTCAGTTGGTGTGTTTTGCCTTCTACATGCATGCAAATTTGTATTCTTTGGGTTTTTTTTTTTCTTTGCTTTCACATTGTTTTCTAGTGAGGAAATCAGTGAATTTTCAAACCTTCTCTTCCCATGATCCTGCCTTCTTTACATCACCACTTTGCACCTCTTTGAGGCCACTTTTCTCAATTCCTTTGTTTGCCAACTCTCATGATACCGGATTGATTTCAGTTTGAACTTTCAGTTCCCAAAATATGGAGGCAAATCATTTGTTCTAAAAATGCCTAAAAATTGAGGTTTTTTTTCTTTTTCTTTGTCTCCATTTGTTATGTGGAAGGCCATAACTAATACAGTTTTATTTGTTCTTTAAAATACTCTAAATACGATGCCAATTTTCAGTCAGTGGTATTTTAATACTTCTGCATCATCGTGAACTGCTTTTTCATTATTCCTTATGTTCACTATGTACCAATCAAACTTCTTACTTAATGAATTTTGGCCACCAGCATCGGTTTGCTTGTGTGAGTGTGCACAAAAGCACATGGACATATGTGTGGATATGTCATTATCATGAGCCTTTAAAGTTAAATTCTGATATTGTGAAATCTAATTAAGATGTGTATGTTAAGATCATGAGCACTGTGGTAGTTTTGCTTAGTGACCTTTAGCTAAAAGAAGAGAATAGGGTTTGTGTAGGTCAGAAAAAAGCAATTAGGAATCCATGTGTGCTTCTGGTTAGGGCATACTGCAGCTGGTAAGTGGTAGTAGAAGCTGTGGTCTTTATTATCATCAGCCCTGGCTGAAACTGGACTCTGCTTGTCCTCTTGAGAAAATATTATCTCCTGCAATAAACCAGCACATATTTATTTTTTGGGGTGACTTGCAGTGAAAATGTTGTTTTCTTAAAATGTGCCAGAGCTAATTTCAGCAGTAATGAGATGCTTTAGGATTCTTATGATGTCTGTTGAGAATATGCTTCCTGTTTTATAAACAAAACGGTCTTTAAGCCTCAGAGACAGATGCTGAATTTCTGAATTCATGAAGCTTATGTTTCTTATCTAAAAACCTCTACAGGACCTTGCATTTTTTAGGACAGCTTCTCTACGCTGTGTGCTCTGTGCAATTGCTTGTTAGAGTGCATGCTCTCTGTGCAGTAAGTAGGCAGCTGGTTTCTCCTTTTCTGTGACCATTTCCCTTTTTTGCATCAACATTTATTAGTTGTCTGCCCTATGCATAGCTCTAGGAAAAAGTGGGGCAAGGCCCCGATCTTATTGATCTTACATTTAGCGGGTGGCATATAGAGTAGGGAAGTTTGGTCCCCCCTACAGGTTATTCAGAGTGATTCAGTGTGAAAATAGTGTTACTCAAAATTGATGTTCATTTTTAATATTTTATGCAGTTTAAACATTGAGTAGTCAGGATTTGATTAATTTAGCTTTTCAGCCCTAGCATACTAATAAAATGACCAGTAAAAGTGTTCACAGCATTACTAGCTTTGCTTAAAGGCTGATGTGAAAAGATTGCTTCAGGGAGCAGGGAAGTGTAGCCAGTTAACGGTGGGATACTGACGGAAATTATCTGTGTACAACACCATTGCAAGGTTTGATCAGAAATAACAAATTGTGAGTTTGTTTCTAGAGTAGCACAGATTACTTTTCTATCTGAAGGGAAGTGGGATTTATTACTGCAGAGGGTAGCTCAGAGGCTCACATAGAATTGAAATTTGGGAGAAGATTTTAGTAGGTATCACAAATCATATAACCATGATTTGGGATTTGGCTGGGAACCCAGAATTAACACTAATAAGTAAAAGTTAATGAGTACAAGTTTTACATCTCCACCAAAAAAATAGCGGTTTGAGTCACACAGGCTTACACATGATTCAGTGAGGAGGCTGCCACCTATTGCACAGCCAACACTGCTTGGAAGGTATCTTCCTGATTCTTAAAATGTGCTCATGGTCAAACTCAGACGTTGGGAGCTGCAAAGCCATTGCAGATGTATGATGTGGCTACAGACCACTGCTACCTATTGTCATTTCTCTTTGGCTAATGCAACTACCTTAAAGTAAGTTTCCAGCTGTGCCATTGTCTATTCTCTGTTTCTCACCTCCTAGACTGAATTTTCAACTGAAGTATATAAATCCAAGTTTGTGTTGTAGGTATTGTGCTGTACACAGAAGAGTATCAGCTGATATTGAAGCAAATATAAAAACACAGTATTTGCTAATGGAACACCAGAACTACTAAGCATAGCATCTATAGCATCTATCTCTGTAACTAAATCAATCTTTTATGTTTTCTTTGGGCTTTTTCTCTGTTGTCTTCTTATGTCTATGAATATCAGTACACATAGTTTGAGGTGGGAAAAAGAAGTCATCAAGTGCTTTCTATAAATGTGCTCTATGTTCAACAGTTTTTTTCTGCTTCTTACAACCAAAATATAATTTCCTTGAAAGCTTGTTAAATATGACGGTGATAACTTTTATGGTATAGATTGTATTCATATGCACTAGCTTGATATCACAGAATGGTGTGGGAAAGGGGGCAAACACCTCTAATGTTTTTATCCTTGCAAATAGCTGTTTGCAGAAAAGAAAATACAGCTCTGCAGCAAACTGGTGAAGGCCAAGAAGCGTAGTATTAAAAATTGACACTCATGACATAAGGGCTAAATATAAACCAGACATCCTCCCCTCAAGCAACTAATGCTATAATTTAGCAATGATTATATATTTAAAATGACTCTTCAAAAAAATCATGCAAGCTGTTGAGCTTCTCAGAACTTATGGAAGTGATTTTTCCAAACCAATTTGCTGCCTAAATATGAATTAAGAAAAAATTCTGCTAGGAATTCAAACTGCATAGAGGATTCACTCTGAAGCTTGTCAGGGCTGTTGACGATATTAGCTTGCTTTGATAGGCAGTGCATGGGCCTGGGCTTGTAATTGCCTTCTGCTGAGCCTGTGTTTATGAGAAAGCTTCGGAGAGCCTGGAGCTTCTGAATTAAACATTAACAATCATGCTAATGTTCTTGAGTTGAGGTGTCGTGATGAAATAACCAATATTTGAAGGACTTTCTAAGGTGCTCGAAATAAGCTAGGTTTAAAACCTAGTTGGTAATTCTTACAGTTTCAGTCAATGCACCTGAGAAAAAATGAGTCTGTTAGAAGTGGGTTAGAATGAATATTTAATACATAAAATTTTAAACAAAATACACTTTAAAAGAGTGGTGGTGCTTCGCTGCTTTCAAAGTATTCATTTCTTCTTCTGTGCTTGCACAGAACTTTGTCAGAGGCAATGTCGAGCTCGCAGGTGGATCTGTGCTATCAAAAGGCAGAATTGTTGTCCTGAAGAAGATGGGTAGATTTTGTCGAAGGCATTAAAATGCAGTGTTACCTACCTCTTCCCACAGAAATGAATACGAATAGAATAGATGCTGTGCAAATGAGTCATAAAGGCTTCCTTGTGCAATGTCTACTGCATCTTGCCATGAGAAAATAGTTTGTGAAAAGGTCATTAGATTAAAACTTTTCATGGGGAATCACATTTATTTTTAAACAAAATAAGCTGGTGATTTTAATCCAAATTACCCCAAAGCAGCAGTCCACATTACAGGTTTATGACATTCAAAATTATCAATTTTTAAAACGTTTGTGAGGGATAGAAGTTCACCAAAATTTGAAGGCACCAATTTTCTGAACCATTTTGTACCTTGAAAGGCCAATCCAAAACAAAACAAAATGAAATGGTTAAAGGAATTGCTCCCAAGTGGTGACTTTGGTTGCCAAGCTTCAGGCTGGAGCCAGTTTTTACGGCTGAATTAGAAACCCCTGAAAAATAGAGGGTTTATAATGGAAACACTGATGTAATCTTTACTACAGTGGCACAAATGGTGCTGGTATGATTGATTTATGCTATTTGAGCATCTTAAAGTCTGTATAATTTCTGCAAAAGAATTGGGAAATGTCCTACTGGTGGTTTAACACACTTTGCAGATGACCAACGTATTTATTGTTAATGGTTTCCACACTGTCAAAGCTTGGCTTTGTCATGTGCAGCAATGAAACTTAGACACCTCTAAATATTATGAAGCGGAATTTCCTATAGCTTAAATAAATAAATACAAACTTTGTAGCCAGTGTATTTTCCTGCAAAGCAAAGCTGTGTTTTAAGTGTCTGAAAAGTCTATATGTGACAACCAGTTTATAGTGGCAGAATCTTCCACATACAATCAATGCAACATGTAGAGCATATCCAGTTTCTTGGTACATACTGTAAAATAACTGGTAGAAAACCCAAGGAAACATATCGGAAGTCTCAAGAAGTTACAACCAGGTTATGATTATAAACTGAAATCCTGGGAAGAAAACACAATGTTTTTTCTGTGTTGTATCAGTCTGCTGGGGGCAGTTGGTTTCGTTTGACTGAATCTCAACATTTACTCTTTTTTGTTTAAATCTCATAAAAATGTTCTTTGCTGAAGGTTGGCACACAGAATGTGGTTTTGCTGCTCACAGATTGCAGCATCTGGCAGACAGGTTGTGTTTCAGTCTGACTTAGAAATATTTTCCCAACTGAAGTTGTGATTTAGCATAATGCAGGTGAGGATCTTCCTTGGCTAGTTACCCAGGTTTAGGACCTTGTCTGGAGGATGGATAGCACTGCAGAATGCAGTTGGTTATGCTTTAAGAGTTTATATGTTGAGCAGAATGACTTAACAGTGAAGATTCATTTCTCACCCTTCCCTGTGTTTTGATAATGCTGCTTAATAATCCTAAAAGGATGTCAGAATCCCAAGAGGATACAGCAAAGCGCTCATTCATGTTCTGTTTCTCACCAAAGTAAAATATTTGGGTTTGCTCTTTCAGCAAAACATTTATGTTTAGAACATTTTATACTGCGTTCTAGGTGGTTCAATCATTTCTCTGGTCTTACTGCTACTCTTTCCGTGTTGGATGTGGCAGCTGATCCGTAGTATCCAAGTTCCTATGCTTAAAAGGTACACTTGCTGGCTTGGAAGACAAGTACTGACATGTAAGAAAATGCAGAAGGAAAACTGTTGATTAGGGAGAAACCACCAAAAGAAAGCAGTCTTCCTCTCCTGCCCTTTATGCAACTGCACATTTGTTCTTTGATGGCATTTCCAGTTCTCCGCTGGGCTGGCTTGCTTTGGTCCAGGTCCTCTAGTTGTAACTGACCAAGTGAGGCAGCGCTTCAGGGGAGTAGAAATCAGGGAGGGAGCAGTTACTTGATACAGTATTTGACCAATGAAAATGAATTGTGTTATACTTAACAATGCAGTCTACATGTGAGTATTTTACAGAAGGTACAAGTTTTTACTGTGGTAGGATGTTAGTCCTTAAATTCACTACCAAGTCACCAGAAACATCTTTTCTCCAGTTGAATAAGGTTGTATTTGCAGGTACACACCTCTGTGTATTCAAGATAGTGTAAAATGTGCAAAATAATACTTTTCAGTAAAGTCTTAAGCCTAAAAAAGTTAAGCTGTGTAAATTAATAAACTTTATGACTATTTCCAATAGGAAATCCTAATTAAGTAGAACACTTGCAAAAGCAGGGCCACTAAACCTACCAAATAGCAGTTCATCTTTATCCCTTTAGGAGGTCAGTTCATTCACAGGTCTGATTATTAACTTAGTAGCTGCATGTTTAGAGGACGTATTTTCAACGGGATCTTATCAGTAAATAGAAGAGCAGAAAAGGCTTTTGCCGTCCAGTGAAGGCTTTTTGAAACTTTGTGATGTAAAACATACCATTAACAAGAATTATTAGAAGAACTTGGAAATAACAAAGAATTTTCCTCCAGTTACACTGTAAAAACCAGACCCATAAATCAAGCAGTATTTTTTCATCTGTTGGAATTTTTGAAACTTACTTAAATTCCTACTGGTTGCATTAAAAAACATTTTTTTAATGGAAATATCTCCTTTAACTGTACTACTTTTAGTGCTACTTCTCTGTGGATATCTCAACGTATTTCACTATTTTGTATCTCGGGTTACGCTTCAGTTATGTGATATATCGGTAGTCATGAAAACAGCTAACTACAGCATGCCCAATGGTTGTGCTGCGCTGTAACTGTGCTTGAATTTCTTTTCTCGTTTAAAAACTCATTGTTTCTTAGATTTAGACATTCAAAATGTCATGAACTATGTGAGTGCTTTCTGGTCTTCTGCATGCAGTCAGGCAATTATAATATTAATAATTAGTGCATTTGAGGAAGAATTCTGGTTAAATTTCCTTCTCTAAAACACTTAAGGCTTATCTGTAACACGTAAGTAGCTTTAAATATATTTGAAATTTAAACTTTCTGTGTTTAGAAACTATTTACAGCAAGTAATGCACAAATATTGTTCAATATATAACCTGCATGGGTAGTCAAAAACTGAGGACCCATATCACCAGTCAGAGCAAGAAGAGCCAACATCTGCACTAAATAATGTTTTTTGTGTTTCAAAACATTACTAAAACAAATGTCTGCATAATTTCAGTTTGCTACTGTCATGAATGTACATTTTGCCTAACAAAGTGCATGTTAATGCAAAGTTGTTTTGTTTTCAGAGTGATTATGTTGCATTACCATTAATTCATGTGTGCACTGTGACAAGATGTAATGGCATATCATGTTGCTTTAATGTAATGAATCCAGTACTCCCAGCTCTTAAGTCGTGTTGCTGGAAATGATTACATAAAACAGAAATGACTGTGACTAAAACCCTTGCAAAGCTTTAGAACTCCTGCTCATTGTAAGAAGCTTTTTGGGGGTTTAAAGTGACTCCTTCAAAATTTACTGAAAGCTTCCCTTGGTAATATTTTTACTCTTTTCGGACCGTTTTTTGCATTCCACTGAAATTTGCATTATCTTTTAAGCATTGCAAGGGCTGTGTTATAATTCTGCGCAGATGTGTATGTTAAGTGAACATGATGTGCTTATTTGTTACATTTATGCTACTTTTCTTTCTTTATCTGGGTAAGATGGATGAAATTATGTATTAAATAGAAACATCAGTGATTTAGCCATGACCATTCCCTGCAGGTCCTGTAAGACTGAATGATTGCTTTTAAAACTAAGGTAGCTGCAGAGCTTTCGGAGTATCCCCTAAATCCCAAAACTGTAAACCTCAAAGTCTCGAAACCACCTAAATTTTGCTCTGTTCTGACTTCCCTAAGACACCAGCAGCTTTTATTTGAGTTGGTGTGCCTTGAACAGCAATGTTGCCATTCACTCAGACGCTCAACTTCCGAGGAGATCAGGGCAATGTATCTTAAGAATGACCTCACTTTCAGAAGAAGATGCCTTATCTTTCCCATTTTCACTTCTTTTCATTTTTCTCTAAGTTTTATCTTTCTCGTAGATAAGCATAGCACTTCAAGTACTGCAACATGTTATTTAGTTCACACACAAGGAAAATATTCGAAGAGTGTTCATTTTTGCACACATCATTCATGTTCTGTTGTGCAGCTGGAACTGTCATTTACAACTTGGGTGAGATTTTCCAAGGATTGGAGTGAGATAGTTTAACATGACAAATAGCAAAGCATCTAAAGAAAGGGAAACCTCTTTCCATCTACCGCATGCCATATCCTTGTCTTATTACTGACTATATTCTCTTTTTCTGACCTTGAAATGACTCTGGAAGGAAGTTGTTGGCTGCTTTTTTAATAAGGAAACATTTAACTTTGTTCTTAGCAATGGTATTTAAAAATAGAAATGATCAATGTAATGTGCTGTTTCTCAGTCAGAGACCTGTGCTTTGTATTGATTTTCTTATTGTATGTGCCCTCAGACTTTGTTTGTTTGAATGAAAATAATAAATATAT
>JASSUY010019541.1:0-12651 GCA_032466535.1 Forpus xanthops | reverse complement strand
TGTAAGAAAAGAAAGCTGAAGCACACACATCAAGGAAAATAAGAAACCAGACAGTGATAACTGGTCTCTTTATTCTATCCATATAAATGTACAAATAAAAGTTATACACATTCACTAATGACATAATTAGAATATGATGTCAAATTTCCTTTCAGTGTAATGTTGGAGTGTGCCAAGTCTCCATCTACCAGAAATGAGTTCATCTATTTTTCACCCACTAACTGGCAAAATCATCTGACAAAAAAAATATTTGTACATGGTTAATTAGTTATGGAAATTACATAAAGCTATAATAATTGAGCTATCATCTGGTATGATGGTAAGGGAATAGTTAACATATTCACCTTTTCTGTATGCTTTCCAAGAAAGCTTAGCGTAAGAAAAAGGAAGTGTTTTGGTCTCCTCTAAAATAGTTGCTACATAGAGAAATTTGGATGTTGTACAGAGTCTGACTGGTGGGTACAGGGCATACAGAGAGAAAAGTTTATTTTTGTTATGTGGTCCTAACACAATGATTTTTCCAAAATTTCAATAGTTAGATGTCCTACTAATAGAATATATACAGCAAAAGCACATAATCTGAAAAAAAGAAGTTTAAGTCCATCTATAAAATAAACTAATAGATTTTAGTTAGTCGTCATACACACTGCTTATCCCAAATTAGCACAGGCACAACTCATGCATTGAATCTTTATTTAGGAATGTAAGTTTTAGTACATACAAGTGTAAGAGAATCCAACTTTAAAGTTACATATTGAAAAAAAATCTGGCTCTGAAATTACATTAAGATCTTTTTATGTAACTGCTTTCATGTAGATATTTTTATGAAGATCAAATTTCCTTAATGCATTATGTTTCAGCCATAAAGTCTCTGGTATTATACAAACAATTGAATAAGTATGAATTATCTTTTTTGATTTCAATGGACTGATTTTTCTAAACTTTAGGGGGCATTCTTTCATTCTTCATTGGAGTCTAAACTATATAATTTCTCACTGTGTAGGTAAAAACACAGAGGCATTATCACATTGTTCAAATAAAGGATAACTTCAATGGTGTCTGAATGCTCTTAATATAATGTGACTTTTCACTACATAAAAACCAATTTCTGGCAAACAGGATTATATTTCTTCTAATGTGCTTTTTGAATAGTAGTAATTCACTAGGACCATGTAAAATGCACCTATGAGCTTTCAGTCTGCAGACAGCATTAGTCTGTTTTCAAAATAGGAGGCATCTTTGCAGGTGCATTTCGCTTTCAGTAACTTCCTGTTTGCTGGGACCTGACCACAGCAGCTTAAACAAGCTTCTTAGCTGTACCACTGGCTATGTAGTCATTAATTCCTGAATCCACAAATACTGGAAAAATACTTGCTAACTGACATCCTGTAACTACCCAATTGCCACACCTAGATAAAAGGAATTGGAGTAAACACACAGGTGTTACAGGTGATGGGGGGGGGGGGGGGAGAAGGGAGAAGGAAGAAGAAGTAATTACAACAAGGCTTTTCTGCAAAATCAATATTTTTCTTTCCCTCACCCTCCAATCTCTCAAGTTGACTTCTTGCCACGTTTTTTTGTTTTTTTGGTTTTTTTTTTTTTGCCAGTGAAATTAACATAATCACTTTAACCAACCGCACTTGGTATTTCACTGGAAAGATCAGAAGTTTTAGGCACTTTCCCTATTTATATATTTATGCATACACTGAGACATGTGCAAAGATGAAATGTAACTCTCAGAGATATGAACATTATTTTTTTTTCAGATATTGCTCCCTTCCATCCTTCTGTTCTCTGTTAAGCTGTTTTCGATATGTTTGGCAAGAGGGATTCATTAGACCATTTTTCTCCTGCAACATTGTGCTGCTGGTGGGACTATTTGTGGAAAATAACGTATAGTGCATGCTGACTCACTCTTGGACAAAATGCAACACCCCCTACATTTTCTGTACCAAGACAAACACTGAACATACGATTCAAGCAAAGAGAACAATATAATTTTATCTTTTTAAAAAGACATGCTTGTTCGCATTTTTTCTTGATTCTTCTGATTTTTTAAATAGTACTTTTTCTTTAACTCTCAAGTGCATTTTTTACTTTCCTTCAAAGAATAAGATGTGCATATTTATAGATTTATTTAATAATAATACAAACAAAAGCCCAAGTGAATATTGTAGCTACTTTCTTCTTATACCCACAAAGACATAACCTTTGTTTAGTCTAATTTCACTGAACTTTTCCCAATTTCAAGCTTTCAGAAGAGGAGCCCCTAAGCATTAAGAAGAAATTCCTTAAAATGGCCTTCTCAGTTTCATCCTTAGTCTTCATTTCAGCCAGCCAGCTGTGATGCCACTGAGGGAGCTTTTTCACTGAGCATAATAAAGTCTATATCTGCTAGAGCTTTACAGGATTCTGACTCTCCATTGTGTGGCTTTGAGTTTTTTGGGGTTTTTTTGGTGTTCTTTGTTTGTTTGCTCATTGTTGGGTTTTGTTGTTGGTTAGTTTTGCTTTGTATTTACATTCTTTTTATTGTTTCTCTTTTCTGTTGCATGCATTTAAGGCCAAGTTGGACATAGCCTTTGGTGGCATGATTTAGTGGGAGGTGTCCCTGCCCATGTCAGAGGGGTTGGAACTAGATGATCTTAAGGTCTTTTCCAACCCTAGCTATTCTATGATTCTATGATATATCCTCTGACAGCCGTATCTGTTTCTCCTATTTGTTCTTGCTCACTATTAAATGTTTCTCTTGTAGCTTTTTTTGCAGCAAGACTTTCACAGTGCTCTTTATATTAGCAAAGCCAGTTCTGATTTTATTTAGACAGTTTTCCAACTTGTTCCGGATCTAATGAATGTTTTTGATTACCAAATTATTTGTCAAGTCTTTCATGTAAAGAATTCCATTTTACACCTGTTACTACATTTTATCTTTTAATTTGTGCTATTATTTAATTTTATGACATAATCTAAGATTTAATATTCTCCACTTTTTACCTCAGTGAATTATTTCAACTCCTGCATATGTCACTTTATGTCCATCATGTAAGTTTCAGGAAAGTGTATCATATGTTTAAGAATTGTAAAAATAAAAAAAAAATACCTCCTGTCTCTAAAATATCTTTGTTTTAACATTTTTAAAGTATCAATTTTTGATTGTGATTTGAGCATGTTTTCTTAAAATGCAAACAAAAAAGAAACAAAAAACCCACCTCCATTTTCTTCAAAGTGTGGTACATTTTTAGGTTGAAAGTCATTATAGTTGTTAAAAAATTCCTAAGTAAAAAAGCTTATTTTGACAAAATTGGACAGTTTTAGAGGATAGTAAACATTTTAACTGAAAATTTTAAACAGTTCTATTCTCTGCTTTAGTAGGAAGGTTCAAGAATATTTATACTATGTTTACATACATTATTAGTAGAAGGATTTTTAGATATTTTGAATAGATTTTTCAGAAGTGTTTTAAGCCAACTTTTATTCTTAGTGGAAAAAAAAAATATGAAGAGGATCAATTTAGATCCTTTATACTTATCAGACCTTCATTATCGTAGGAACTGACCAACAGTAATCCTGTCATATACAAATCAAAAGATAGTACATAATTTCCTGTCTCATTCCTTACTGTTTTTATGAAAATAGTCTAGCTGTTTGAGCAAATTGGAAATAATTTATAAACATATGTTACTTTAAAAAAAATCTGTATTTTCGATATAACTATTTCCATTGATAGTTTTCAGTGCATTTTATCAATAGAATAAACTAAAGGGTTTATTCAAGATTAATGCAGTATCTGGTTCATTCTCCTTAATATTTTTCATCTAGAAAGAAAACCCAGTTATATAAATTGATGCCTGAAAGTCTACGCCTGCTATAATCAAGCAGTAGCAACCACAGATGCATGAATTTCATTGGGATGATAGGAACTCTGAAGCTTTATTACCAGTAGTCATCAACAGTAGGTGATAAAATGCAAGTAACTCTGGTAAGTCAAGCAGATCTTAAATTTCATTTTGTCAGGGTAAAGAATATCAGCTTGGATGCAATGGGAAATGGAGGATGAATCAGTTGCAATCTAGCCTCAGCTCTTCATTTAGACTTAGCATCTTTTTGGATTCTGATTCTTGATATACTTCCACTTGCCATAGCATGAAGTTAAAAGAAATTAATGCATTAAAAGTTATATAGCTTAAACATTATACAAGGTAATATGCTGACTGCTTTGCAGACTGAAAACTCCTGTTTTGAAGTGAAGAGGAAAGATGTTGAACTGTTTGCAAGGTCAATATTATCTCCCCCTCTTTGTCTCAACAGTGAGAAGGAAGGCTATGCTGTTGAGGGGATAACCCACATACTAACTACCCTGTGTGTTGAAAACACCAAAGAGGAAAGAAAAGACAAAATTTTACATAGTGACATGCTTTGTTTCTCTAGGGTCAAGACAATCTCTGTATTATTACATTTACTACTAAAGTAGTCAACTTTTATTGACTTCAGATGACTAAATTTCAAGCACTGGGCTAGAAACAAAGAAAAAAATAATAATAAAAATCAGTTGAGACTGGTTGTTGACAGTTTTGGCTGCCAATACTGAACTGAGCCTTTACTACTGTATATTTCCTTGCCAGACAAACAGTTGTAAGTCATCTTGAAAAAAAAACCCAAAAAGATAGATATTGCTTCTGCACCTTTTCCTGCATAGCTTAAGGGTTTTGGCTCAATAGCAGAATAGCAGACTACACAAGTATCAACTCAAGCACACAGCTTGCCTTCTGACTGAACGAATATTGACACCAGTGAACACCACGTAGGTTTCAGTAGCTTATATTGAGGGTTGTTCCCAGTGTTTAGCCAGAAGTTTTATTTATAATGTTAGATTAATTTTTGTTGTTGTTTGGTTGTTTTTGAAGGATCCCATTTGACAACAGATGTGTACACTTGGTTAAATTTATTTTGGAATCATGACTCTGTTTTTACAACATTTAAAGATATATTTTCCTTTTGTCTGGTTTTACTGAGACTTCTTTCCTTTTTTGCTTTCTTCTGTTCCTCTCCTGAGACTTGATGATAAACAGAAAGACCACAATTAAAGGATGTAACCTATTCTATGAACTGTTAGGTATTTAAAATTGAACTAAATATTACTTCAGAGGTAAGCCTGTAAAAATAAACTCATTATTTGAGATAAATATAGCATTAATAAAATCATAACACCTCAGGTCTTTAATCAGATACATTATGGGACATGAAATCAGTTAAAAGCTTTGTAGCAGCACGTACGGGTATCTTGTTGCACTAATGAAAATGTCTTCATTATTCCAGAATTTTTCACATTTAGCTGCACAAACCTAGTGGCTAAACCAAGCAATTTTAGAAGACAATTTTAGAAGACAATTCTACTTTTTGTCTATGCACATGTTTGAAGTAAAAGCTATGTATGTGTGTATGTATAAATACACATGTGCATAATACGAATGACATTTATTCAGGAAATCTATGATTTAGCTGAGATGTGACTAAAACTCATTTCTGAATTTGGGAATGATATAATTACCCTCGGAAATCAGATATACAATGTAGGCCTTTGCTAAATATTTTTAATAATTTGATTTCATTAAAACTTAAAGAAAAGGAAAAAGCTTATCCTCATAAAAAACACCTTTGGTGGCTAGAAAACTACTGATGGCTAGAAACATACAGTAATATTAAAAATAAAGGCTCTTATATAAACACATGCTTTATAAGGTGGGTTTTAAGATCCTCAGTTACAATAAATTATCATGACTACTGGTTTCAGCTAAGCTACTTTTGTGTTGAATAAAAAAGCATTATCAAGTACATGGTAAAATTGAGAGTCAGTAAAACAACACTAGTATGTACATGCACAGATGGATTAAAAATTGTCACAAAGGTTTAAGATTATGCTGTCCTTGCGATCATGAAAAACACTTTAAAAATAGAGGAACTACTCCTAGTAGATCTCACAAAGTTCTGCACAAGCCTTATAATATGTGGCTGAGTAGACTGGCTTTCATCCACTGCATACTTCATAAGATGTAGCTTTCTACCTGTGGCTCTGTCCACCTCATCACTATCAATACCAACAAATAAGAACAAAAAGCCTTCTTAAAGAAAAAGCCTAAATAGGCTGGATGGTCTATAACACAGAAGCACCTGCTTCTGTTTCATTGGCTGAACTAAGACATGCAGAAGCAGAGCTTTAAAGTTAATGAAATGAATTAACAAATTAATGAAACTGGCTCAGATTTTCTTTAAACTTCATTCAAAGGAGTGAACTGAATTACGGTTTCATAGTCTTTGTAACTGCTGCAGCTGCCAAGCCACACATACAGAGGTGTGACTGTCTGAGTCAGGATCCTCATGGATGTGCCTGAAGAAGCCAGGAGGCTTACGTACTGTAAGACAGCAGCTGATTTTAGGTCACAGCAGGATGACAGTTAAGCCTAGATTCTGAGGACCTAAATGTAATACTTTTGTGTTTAAATTGTGAATTTGATCCCAAATACCAGCATCAAGAATTAATTGGATTGACATGGCCAAAGAGTCTCAACAAAGGGAATTGAAGATATTTCCTTCGTGACCAATTAAAACAAATTTTTAATTACGGATGTAGCTAGTAAGAAAACAAACAAACAAAAAAAGGTAACAAATAAGTCAACAAACTCTTAAAGAAACACCTTACTTTCCCCTTTCCCAAGATCAACTCCAGCTTAGTACCTCTCTTTCCTCCATTTTAAGCTCAGCTTCCCTTTTTTGTCAAGCATAATACACAGTCTCTCCCTATCACTTTAGTTATTCATCTGGCAGTGCAGGAGTTTGGGATTTGTAATGGCTTATTTTTGCCACTCCCTGCTTTACACTTGTTTTTCTTCATTGATTTGTGTTTCTTGTTTGTTCTTTTTGTACCAACATGAACTCTTCCACAGGCCATGGTCTCTCAGAGGTAAGCATGAACCACTGTGGGCTCCTCTATGGTCTGCCATCCATTTGGGGGCATCCTCACCCCAGTATGGTTGTCTCTATGGGCCACAATCCCTTTGGTACATCCTGGCATGGACACCTCTATGGTCCATAGTCCATTAAGGGTAATCCATTTTTCTGCTGTGGTCTCTTCTATGGGCCATGATCCCTCAGAAATACCTCCTTGGTAATGAAGTATCTCCATCCAGGAGTGCATCTCCAGCCATGACCCTACTAGCATGCATTTACATGTGTATTCTCAATTTCTCCTCTGTTTTCCTCACACACATCTCCTTGAATGCCTTCTCAGGTGTCTCCTTTTATATTTCCTTCTGCTCTCTCATGTGTCTCCTTGCTGCTCTCATGCCAGTCATTGCTGCTATCCTTTCTTAAACATGATTGTGCAGCAGTGACGGAGGCTGTCCTGCCTCTTCAAGTGCTGAGACTCAGTGGTCTGTTTCCACTGGTTGCCTAGTTGGCCCAGGGCAGCTTATCGACTCACTCCATAGACTCCTGCCACTCAAACACGGCCAGATATGCCCAATGTATGGTCTCAGTATAAAACCTCAGACACAAACATATGCATTAGATTTTATTTCAATAGGCTTTTTGTAGGAAAAGGAGAGTAAACACCTGGCTTTTTTTGTTGGTGTTATTTTTTGTTTGTTTGTTTTTTTCTTTTTTTTTTGGTAATGATATATTCTTTGGTTTAGTTTTTCTAAATTCAGTTCTTTTCCTGTTCTACAAGGGAAATAAAGTTTTCCTGGTTTAGCTTGTGCTGCATGGTAAACTGGGCTGGTTTAATTTTCCAGAAATTTGTATAGATAAAGTAGCATTTACAGCATTATTACTGAACTTTGATTACCTGCAATTTTGACTTATGGATTTAATTAACTTTAGCTTAAGAACAGTTTCTTGCTCTTTTCAGGCTTATGTCTGAAACAAGTTTGGAAGGCTTTCTGAATGTATTGCGGCATACACTGAAATTTTATTTCCCAGTAAGTCTGTCTTTTGGTAATTTTTTAGAAAGAGAATTAGTGCATAGCAAACAAAGCCAATCTTACATGAACTGACTGAAAGAGCTTGGCTTGTTTAGCCTAGCAAAACATAAGATAAGAGAGTAGATGATTGTTCTCTATAAATACATCAGGGAACAAGCACAAGGGAGAGCAAAAGGCTATTAAAGCTAAAAGATAGTATCAGTGATAGAACAAAGGTATGTAATTTGGCCTGAAAATTGCACTGTAAATTAGAAGATGATTTCTAACCATGAGAAAATGAAGCTGTGAAGCAGTGCCTAAAAGGAAAAGTAAAAAAAAAAAAAAACAACTCTGCAGACATGGGCTTGCCCTATTAAAGGGAAATGTGCATTTATGAACAAGATTATATCATGATTAACTTACAGTAGCAGAACATTGGACTTGATGGTCAAGGAAAACCCCTACTGCTCTTTTTTTTCTTTTTGTTCTTTTTTTTTTTTTTTTTGCTGTAATTTTTTGTAAATTGTTTGTTTGGGGTTTTTTTTTTATTTAGTATTTTAAGACTGGATAAGTTTGTTGGAGCAAATTGACCAGCTTTGATTGGGTCTCTTTGGTACTTTTTTCCAAGGTAAAAGCACATTTCCTTCAGTTCACTGTACAATGAAGGAACTCTTTAAAATGAAGAATTTGCAACAAAATGGAACATTTGCAACAAAGAAGAATAAACCTTCACCTCAGCTGTTGACAATGGAGTTCATCTGAGACATGAAAGACCATTATATGGCACCTATTGTTGAATTTCACATCTTACTCTAAACATGTAGAAGAGGCAGACATTTATTACAGATTTGTTATTGACCTCTTTCAGCTATTGAATTAATCTTTTTGATGTTGAAAATTGTTCTCATCTCCTGCAAGCACACAAATCTAGTTACTTATGCCAGTATAAGACACATTATTCATTCTTCGGCACTTCTATTGTCTGTACTAATGCATAGGGATGATGGACACTGACACATCTGGCAGTGCAATGTGATGTGCAATTAGTCTTAAAACTGAGCCTGTTATGTACCTCTCATATATTAGATTATATCAGTAATGAATACCAAGTATCAACTTGGTTTTGGAGATCTTCTGTAACAAAATATTCTGGTCTGTGACCATCTTAAAATTCCAGTTCATACACTCACTGTGATTTTGCTAAGGACATTTGTTTCATCTGTTCAAGATTTCAATTTTCAGGATATATTAGAAAGCCCCAAGGGATTATAGGCTAAGCTGTCAATAAACTTCCAGTCTTCAAGACAACAGAAGAACTTAAACACTAAATCTGTAAATCAGACATACACTGTTTCCCATGAGATCTCTGTTTTCTTCCTCTCCAACTTATACTGAAAAGCTGTATATTTGATGGGGCTGCTATGACAGCAGCTCCTATTGCATGACAGCTGCTCTGAAAGCTAAATGCCCAGCTATACCTACGACCAGAGGAAAAGAGTCAAGTCAGAGTACATACATATCTTTTCTGCAGCATTAGGGGGGAAAAAATTCTAAAAAAATATTGCTTATTAAAAAAAAAACAACCCACAAAAACCCCCAAAACCAAAATCAAACAAAATTTCACACACCATTAATGTTCTTTCAGCCATACCTACGATGTGGGTAAGGATAAACAAAAGTAAATAAAGTTTAACCCATATGGTTTTCTGTTTTTAGCAACATTTCCCCCCTTCAAAATGATAGGTTATCCTACTTGTTTATCTGTCACCATACCACTGAATTGTGCTAAAATAAAAATCCAAGATCCAGTCAGAGATTTATAAAGGTTGTAGTAGTGTCTAAAAGTAGCGTGCATAACCATCTGAAAATATGAATTCGTCCATGTCTCACATTGTTAGAATTCACACTGTGGAAAGGGATTAGCTAAAATCTGTCTCAATTATAGAACAGATCAAATTCTGATGCAGGGAAACTAATAAAACTGCTAGAAAGAAAACATAGTTTTTGCAACTCTTACAAGTTACTGTATTGTGATAGACAAGGGTCTTTCTGACAACACAAACTTCTTCTGCACATCTGCTAGAAGTTATCAGCTCATTTGTTAATTAATGAGAGTATAAGACAAAGCCCAATGCCATTTCAGGACCATGAAATCACACCTACTGAGATTTGCTACTGGAACCTGAAAATGTGTTATCCTAGCTTGCAAATGCCTCCTCTCCATTGTGGGCCCATATATGACTCAAATAAAATACTAACATGAGTACTTGCTTACCCTTATTTAAAGTTCATGTAAGTCTACGAGGATTGTTCTGCTGACATTAATAGGTTTTGTATTGGGCCCTTTTAGCACACTGGCAAGATCCTAAGTCTTCAGGCAATACTCCAAGATCCTTAAAAGGGCATAACAAGCAGTCTCACTAAGTGAATGGTACATTCACTATTCCACTCTGATGTGCAAGTACCTTTTTAAAATACCTATTTGCACCAAAGGGTCTTCCATCTGTTTATGACTGATAAAGGAAAAACCAAGACATATGATCAGCTGCTCCCTCACAGATTCTCCCTTTTCCCAAAACAGATAAGTTAGGATTTGTTTCTGTCGTTACCCAGTAACTTGGGTTCACATTATTTTTCTAAACTCTCAGTCAATCTGAAGAAAAAATAAACCAAACCAAGCCAAAACAAAACAAAAATTCAATAAAAGAAGGAATTTACTGCATATATCAGGGAGCATAGAATCATGGAATCATAGAATAGTTAGGGTTGGAAAGGACCTTAAGATCATCTAGTTCCAACCCCCCTGCCACAGGTAGGGACACCTCACACTAAAACATGTCACTCAAAGCTATGTCCAACCTGGCCTTGAACACCACCAGTGATGTAGCATTCACAACTTCCCTGGGCAACCTATTCCAGTGCCTCATCACCCTTACAGTAAAGAATTTCTTCTTCATATCCAATCTAAACTTCCCCTGTTTAAGTTTGAACCTGTTAGCCCTTGTCCTATCACTACAGTCCCTCATGAAGAGTCCCTCCCCAGCATCCCTATAGGCCCCCTTCAGATATATTTGAAACCTGCTATGAGATCTCCACATAGCTGTCTGTTCCCCAGGCTGAACAGCCCCAACTTTCTCATCCAGTCTTCATATGGGAGGTGCTCCAGTCCCCTGATCATCCTCGTGGCCCTCCTCTGGATTTGTTCCAAGAGTTCCATGTCCTTTTTATGATGAGAACACTAGAACTGCACAAAATACTCCAAGTGAGGCCTCACAAGAGCAGAGTAGAGGGGCAGAATCACCTCCTTCAACATCATCACAATGTGGAGCATTTCTTCCTACCATAGGAAAGGGAGAATCAAATAATTTCTAATTTTACAATTCAAGATTGGTCTTCTGGTCACCCACACTTTTCCTTGCTTTTAACCAAATAAAGGCATAACGGAGGTTAAGCTTAATTATTTTCTGTACCTATATGTTTAAATATAAAAATAGATTAGATAAAGAAGATATCTACTGTGGGCTTTTAATTTTAAAACATTACTTTAAGAGTCATGTAGTAACCTTACAACTGGTGTGGTAGCCTTGCCTGATCAAGGCAGTCTATGACAAGTCTTCTTGCTCCATCTACATGAAACATTACACTCACAGGCTCTCATCCTGCTGGGGGATTTCAATCACCCTGATACCTGCCAGAAAAGCAGCACAGGAAGCTGTAGGCAATCCAGGATATTCCTGAAATGCATTGAGGATAACTTCTTAAGCCAAGTAATGCACAGCCCCACTATAGGAGATGAGATATTAGATCTGATGGTCATCAATGCAAGCGAGTTAATTGTGATGTCAAGATTGGCGGCAGCCTGGGCTGCAGTAATCATGCACTGAGAGTTCACAGCTCTGAAGGTCAGGCAGAGAGTAAACTCAGGATCCTGAATTTTAGGAAGCAAAACTCCAGCTGTTCAAGGAGTTAGTCAATAGGATCCTTTGGAAATCCCCTCAGAGACAAGGGAGCAGAATAGAGCTGTCAGATCTTTAAGAATACTTTCCATAGAGTGAAAAAGCTATCAATCCCAGCTATAAGAAGTCAGGAAAGGAAGGCAAAAGACTGTCATGGATGAATTGAGACCTGCTGGTCAAAATAAAGAGCACAAAAAAGACTTGGATCTCTTGCACCAGCTACAGAGAATGGCCACAAAAATTGTCAGAAGGATGGAAAGCCTGTGCTATGAAAACATGCTGAAAGAGATGGGATTGTTCAGCCTGGAGAAGGAAAGGCTCCAGGAAGACCTTATTTTGGCTTTTCAATAATTGAGTAGCTTACATGAAAGATGGGGACAGACTTTTTAATGAGGCCTGTTAAGACAGGACAAGGGGTAATGGTTTTAAACTAAAAGAAAGTATATTTAGACTATATACAGGAAGATATTTTTTACAGTGAGGGTGGAAAAACAGTAGGTAAGGTTGGATAGGGCTCTGAGTAACGTGATCTATTTGAAAATCTCCCCACTTTTTGCAGAGGGGTTGGACTAGATAGCCTTTAGAGGTCCTGTCCAACAAACTACTCTGTGATTCTATTAAACATGACAAATTTAGTGGTGTCGTGGTTTGAGGCTCTCAAACTCACGCAGTCGCTCTCTCACTCACTCCCCCCTCTTTCTTCCTCAGTCCCGGGGGATGGGGAGGAGAATCAAAAGAATGCA